>JALBCR010000952.1:0-270000 GCA_030710515.1 Abscondita cerata
TTACCAAAATTAGCTCCTAAACTAAAATAATAAACAAAAAATAAACAGAAATAATGTTCCAAATAATCGAAAGGAATTAACATTAAAATATAGAACGAACATGTAAAAAGAGCAGTCAAATACACTTTAAATGTCTGGAATGCTTAATCATTAGAAGTGTTGAAATTTCCACCGACGGAAATCTAAGGATTAAAGGATAAGAAGAAGAAAAGTAATAAAAACAAACACACACTCTTTCACTGCATATTAGAAGATGGTTTTGTAACTGACACAAAAAGAAATACGGTTTTTCTTATTTTTGTCTATGGCTGTGAAAAGTATGACAAGAAGTATTAATACTTAACACCCTAATTCCTCATCTCTACCAAACGATGTGTAGTTTTAATTCTATGACTTTTCATTTTGAGAATATACCAAGACTTTCTAAGAGTAACATTTTTTGGGGACAAAAAAAGATAGATAGACAAAGCATTTGAAAGATGTAGCTATTAAACAATACAAGGCTATGTAAGTTTTGGTGCAGCATGCTTCAAATTTAGAGATCTTTATCTAATTTATAACAACTGAACAAAAGTCACAAATAAAGTATACTTCTACTTAACAGTAACGGATTAATCTTTTGTGAACTTTTTAGAGATCTGCTTCTATGACAACTTCCTGCAACTACGAAATTTTCTTTATTGAAGAAAAAACAATTATTTTGCATCAGTAAGTCTCATTATAAAAAAAAAAAAATTGGAGACTCCTATCTTAGCACTAAGTTCTGACTATTTCCATCATCACCAGTTAATCAATTTAACGACAGAGAGCTTCCCTTCATTATCAGCAACAGTGCTGTCCCTATAAGTTAATACCCGCTCCTCATACAAGAAATAGCTCTGGAAGAAAGCCAAAAGCATGATTGCAAATTATCAGTTAATGAGATTTTACTTTTTACATTTTACTTTTAATTTTAAATGTAACTTCCCCCTATTTCTTAAATCATCTCTCTTAATTTCAAAATAAATCAACAAGGAACAACGTTTTACTTTCATTCAACTAATTAAAATGTATAAAAAGGTATGCATATTTATGACGTCGTCAACGGATGAAATCTTTCCTCATCAATCATAAATCTAAACAAGTACAGGGCATTAATAAATAAACAAAACATGCAATTTGCTTTTTATCAGATATTATTATTGAAATTCATCAACGTTTATATAAATAGTTTTAACGAACTGAAACTTTACGTGTACGAACAGAACCGTTATTTTCATTAGTTGTAATATTGCTTGATAATCTTACAATACAATTGATAATTTATGTATAAAATATTATATAGCCATAAATACAAGATACTCTACCATTCGTTGAATAGATCGTACATCACTTCTTGTGTATCTGACCGAATGAGTTCAACACGTAGGTATAAGCGGATAAACGTTACCATACAATTCCGTTTATATAAATTTTTTAATAATATGACGTGAAAAATCGACGATTTCATTGTATTTTCTGTGTAATTTCATTATTTATGCATTTTATTACATTGCACAATCAAAATTTTACTAAGTTGAAGGAGCGTCCGAATAATAATAAATTTCTGTATCCTTTTCAGGAAAAAAATTTTACGTTCAGTACAATAACCAAATGCAAGTTAAAAATAAATAAGGCCAATTGAATCTGTTATATTTAGTGCCACTTAAGTTTTTTAACGATTAAAGTAGATTATGATTATTAATTTTATTTTTATTGGCGTTAGTTTACTGAAATGGACTTTCCAAATTTAATGTAAAATATTTTACTACATTTTTTTACTCTAACGTTACTTTAATATTACATTAAATTTGCATTAACAAAGTTGATTACAACTGTTAAGTGTTTTGCTGTAATTTATTCGGCTATAAAAAAAATTTTAAATGAAAAATGTCTTACAATTTTATATAGTTTGATGTAAGCTTTGGCAGTCGCCTTACTAAGTATTAAGGTTCGCTTTTGGTACAAACACTGTTCATATCTAAATAAGTAGTTAGATAACGTAATCATAATTTATCATGACTATAATTGTGAAATTGTTACCAATTGTATCATTGGTGAACGTTAAAAATAGCCCAAGAAAAATCCAATCAAAAAAAACCCACGAATAAGAAATCCAAGGAAAACATATCCACAGGAAAATGATCTACAAAAAAACCTACGGAAAAAATCCACTGAAAAAAAAATCTTCAGGAAAAAATACACGGAAAAAATCTTGAAAACTATTAATTGTTCCAACTGGTTAAAGTGCACATTCAAACTGTTTCACTCATGTAATTTTTTATTACACTTTTATTGTATTTCAGTTGTGTATAATTACAAAATTTACCACAATAACGATGTCGAAACCCAAAAGAATAAAAATTGTAAATTGGTAGTAGTTCCAGATTTTCTTCCCATGTGCTTTTTTGCTGGTGGATTTTTCCGTAGATTCTTTTTCTGATTTTTTTGATTATTTTTCCTAAATTCGGTACAACTTGCTGGGAGTAAACTCGCTGCCAAGACAAACTAGGCGCCAAAACTACCTCTCGCTTCCAATAATGAACACTTTCATACAATAATCGGTGGTTAATAGTCATTATCACACTCTTTTCAAATCATAATTTGCCAACAGATGAATGCATAGCAGATACGTAACTTTTTTAAATTTATTTATTTCTTACAAATAATAGTGTAATTAAACAAATTAATCAAAAATTACTCACCACAGTGGTAAGCCACAGGACTTTATCTATTGTCACGTTTTAATTCCAAAATATTTAAAACTAAAAAATTAAAATTATTCATACGATAAATATTTTGAAATTAAATGTGCTTACTTCATAAAAATTTCATTCTATATATTGCGATGGGGTAAATTTTAATTTTGTTTTTAATGTTAGGCGCCAACCGCTTTATCAAACAATTTTAAATTTAGGCTCTTTTCTCTCAAGGGTTACTTTTTACCGGAAAACAAAGTATTTTTCACATGCACGCGGTTTGTACTACTATCCAAATAATTTCTGTCACTAAATTTTGATTTATTTGTCTTATTCCTTCATTAAAACACCTTCGCAGTTCAAACAATAATTTATTTTACTTAACACCGTTTTAGATATTTTGGCAACGTATACAATTTTCACGTGCCCTTCACGTCTTAATTTCGTGCACGTTGTGTATTTACATGAATTTTAACCTAATTAAACTACAACTACTTTACAAACTTATTCCTACCCAAACTAAATCTACCTGGTCATAACGCCAATTTCGACGGTGAGTATTTTTGTTGTATTTGATGTTTCCGATGTTCCTTTACTTTCTTTTCAGGTTACTGCTACGTCGTTGTATTTTGCTTTGCGCAGCTCGACCATTCATTCACCTTGGGTTCACGGACTTTTCCTTCCGGATCACTTTCACTGGTGAGTATTTACTTTCCCCGTTTACTTTGTTTACTTTTATTACTGTACTCCTTCAACTTCTCACTTTGTTTGCACTTAGCAATTTTATTATTTTTGAATTATTTTAACGTGACGTCATCTATTTTATTTTGGCGGTATTTTCTTCGCAACTCACGTACGCCTTTACGCTTTGATTTCAATGATCTTTCCGAACACAGCCGATTTACAAAGAATATGGAATTTTTGCCTTAAATGGGGTTTAATCGATCTGGGATGGCATTTTAAGGACTTTTCGAGGATTATGGGACTGCATCAAATGCAATAACATCGCAATATTAAATTAAAAACTATGCATGGAATAAATAAATAAATTCTTCTAATCAAAACTAAATCGACTTATGTAAAATTACTTTGTTTGAGAACATGTTAGCTGCTACGGATGATCAGTGAGCGTGGTTAGGTAGGCCTAATTAGAGTTGAAAATGTGCTGGCAGCACGGAACCCACTAGGAGGTCATTGCACATGTTAGGGCCAAGATATGACCAGTGTCTCATGCCATGCGCGGTCTTCCTCCTAGGGATGACCAAGGCTCCCCCCACTCCCTCCTGGTCCCCTGGCAGTGCTCAACTACACTCAAGAGGCCTAAAGACCTCCACACACGTCGCATAACTGTGAACCAATAAAGTTCAGCTTTGTGAAATGTGTCCAGTTCCCGGTACATTGCATTCTCCGAATCCGTCCTCGGCCTGCCCAGCATTGACCTTAGGATATTATTTTGCACTGTTTAGTGTTGTGGCATAAGCGCCTCCCACGACAGTAGCCCATAGCTGAGAATGGATTGGGCAAGGCAATAGTACACCATCCTGAGTGTGTCTATTTTTAATATTCAGCGTAATCTTGCAAATATGTATGCTAATCTGTTTAAACGGACTGTTAATAATTTAATCTGACTGTTCGATTCAATTTGGATACCAAGATACGAGATCTAACTGATTTTACCTTTGAGATCTGGTTGTTGCAAGTACATTGTGATATTTGACAGTTACTATTATGGATTGTTAAATATCTCTAGGAAGGAGGTTGACCGTTTTCATAAATAAAATATATAATTAATTTTATTTTATCATTATTTATTGCTAGTTTATTTACGTCCCATTCATTTCTTAACAATAGTCTACGCTTCGCAACAGCAAAGCATTGGGATCCGGTGGGAGCCGAGAAGAGTATTACTGAGTCATCAGCACTTTTTCCTAGACTTTTTTTTTCAGCATCTGCAAGATCATCTATGAATACCAGGAACAGCACGGGACTAAGGACTGTACCTTGAGGGATACCGTAGTTTGTTTCAACAAATGGGGAACTAAGTGAATTTTCTAGTTTTACAAGTTTTTCTCTTTTATGCAAAGTAGCCAGTACAGTGCTGTTCCCTGCACTCCCTTTATTTTTAGTTTTCCAATCAGCAAGACATGAGACGATAGAGGTTTATTGTGAAAGTCCAATGACGCGTATATCTCGAGACGACAAAATCCATAGCATTGTCGGTGCCCAGGCCAGTTCGGTATCCAAATTGTCTACATGTAATCAAATTGTTATTTTCTAAGAATTTTACAAACTGCTTTTTACTATTTTTCAGTTATTTTAGCCATTGGTGTATAGTTTTCTGGATGTGTTGGATCCTTACTTTAAAACCGGCAAATTACTGAAGTTTAAACACTTCCAGGGAATATGACGGTTACAAAGCTTAAATTTATTATATGAACCAAAGGTATGAGAATAAATTGTTTTAACTTCCCTTATCGTTTTTACTGTTATACCGCCCTATCAAGGACCTGACTCACCTCTAAGCCACTTCCGGCAAGGTTATATCCATCCTTGTGCCAACTATACCAAAATGCTGATTAAAAGCACCTGCACTGGCCACAAGGTCCTCCGTTACATTCACCAACTCACCCTGAATGTTGATTACTTTTATATTAGAGTTTTTGCTTTTGTTTCCAACGGCTGAGGTCATGGTTTCCCATACTAATTTAGAGTCATTTGTTGCTTGAATAATTTTATTTTTAAAAAATTCATCTTTAGCTTTACGAATTAAGCTTGTAAATTTAATTTTAATTTAACGTTAAATGGTTCTTTACTCAATTGTTTATATAATTTGTCCTTTTTCTGAGAGAAACCATCAAACCCCTAGTCATCCATGGTTTTATATTTGTCTGTTTATGGTTTATCTGTATATTTTCACGGTTGACGACAGTTAGATCGTCTCACTCAGAGTCTGTACAAATTTTAAAGCAGCGATGTCGGTATCAGTACAAGAACATATGTACGACCAGTCAGTTCCGTGAGTTTATCTAAATCAACTTTTTCACTGTTCGTATATTATTGTTCTTGAGGGTTGTAGGTTCAGAGCTAGGATGCTCAATAGTGAAGGATACTGGCCTGTGATCTGTGATATGGTAATTTTGAACCACAGCCCAGAGTTTGTCCTGCTTATCTATATTGGAAAAAATGTGATCTGAGCATGAGTCTGATGCATCAACAGCACTTCGTCTCACTGTAGATTAATTCTAGTTGGTAGAGTGACTCTTGGAATGAATCCCTCCCTTCTATCAGTCCTAGCAGTTTATCACCTACATTTGTCCTATAGTCATCACGTATTTCAATATTTACATCCCCTACAAGTATGGTATTGTACGTCAAGAACGACTCAATTTGGTCCAGGAACAAGTCACAGTCCCCAGAAGGAGATCTATAGATAGTTACAATATTAATTTTACCAATTCCATGTTTACATTTATAAACCTACAGTTACAATCTGAAGAGTCTGTTCACTTATTCTAGTCTATTGGGCTAATTCATCACTGATATAGACGACCATACCACTGTTTTGGTTGAAATTGTTTGACTCTCCCAAAACAATATAGCAGCTATAATCACTTCCAACTCATCAACATTTTTCTTCATATTCCTGTTATTTTGGTATCTATTTTTCTATAAACGATATTTGTCTCAAGGTCACTTTTACTCATTGGTAACCATACTTCTTCTATGACCAGGGGTCAGCAACAACTAAAGGCGGTTTTACACTAGAGCACTCGTTTTTAGTTTTGGTATAGGCGACTTATTAACTTCATCTGTTGATATGTATGACGATTATAACACATACTTTACGTTAATAATTACGTTATCGTCTATGCAAATTCTATTACAATAAGAACACTTGACAGGACAACATCTTTTTAATCGTTCATCAACAAACATTGATATGAACTTCTCAAAAAGACACCCAGACATAAACACCTTATTATTATACCATAATTACCTGATTTCACAGAAGTACTCAAAATTTGAAACAAGTAACTGGAAACAATTTTATTTCAAAAGTCTCCTTACTATTGCTCCACATCTTGTTTCAGATAGTTTTAAATCAACGTAAGCAAATGTTTAAATTACTGCCAAACAAGTTTTCCATTTTTCTTTGTTTAATTAATGAAAACAAAATGGGGCCTATATGTTACCCTACGACACTACAGATGATGGCGTGAACTTATTAGAAATTACAATTACCTAACTAAAGAACTTTGCTCACAAGAATAGCATATCTCTTTCTAAAGCAGTTTTGAGTGAATTTTTAACATTTCTTTTTAAAATTAGGTCGTACTAGTGTAATTGCTCACTCAATTGATGTCTGTAATTCTAAACCTTTTAAAGAAAGACAGTATATGTCTCCTTATCTACTAGAGAAATTCAATTCAGAATTAGACGACATGTTACAGTCAGGCATTGTTGAGTCATCTTTTAGCCCGTACAATTCATCCGTGTTGTTAGTTAAAAAATTGTCAGGAGATTACCGTTTTTGTTTTGATGGACGTAAATTAAATTCTCTGACGGTTCCGGACAGTTATCCGCTTCCGCGTAAATCAAAGAAGAAAACAGCCTTCTCTGTCCCAGGTCGTGGTCTTTTTTATTTTTGTGTTATGCCTTTCGGTTTATGTAATGCGGCCCAGACGCAACAGCGCCTGATGGACACTCTTTTCGGTCCAAAACTAGAACCAAACGTTTTTGTATATCTTGACGATATAATCGTTATTTCGGATTCATTTAAAAAACACGTTGACTTACTTAAGGATGTCTTCAAGTGTCTAAAAAAAGCAAATTTAACAATTAATTTAGAAAAAGTAAGCTCTCTTAAAACAGTCTTAAATATTTAGGGTTTGTGATAGACGGAACAGGCAATGGTTTGCGTACTGATCCTGATAAAGTCGCTACAATCGTTAATTTTCCAAGGCCAAAAACTTACACGGAAGTAAAACGTCTTTTAGGAATGTGTTCCTGGTATCGCAGATTCATTAAGGACTTTTCAACTTTAGTAGCGCCAGTAAATCAATTAATTGTAGGAAGAAAAAAATATTTTATGGAACCCCGAGGCAGAAGAAGCTTTTCTAAAAATCAAACAACCATTAATTACTGCACCCATCTTACAGAGTCCAGATTTTGCTCGCAAATTTATAATCCAGTGCGATGCTTCTAATGTTGGCGTCGGTGGTGTTCTTACCCAAGAAGTGGATGACAAAGAAGTCATCATTGCATACTGTTCAAGGTCATTGTCAAAAACAGAAAGAAATTACAGTGTCACAGAGAGAGAGTTATTAGCGTTAATATTTTCTATCGAGAAATTCAGACCATATATTGAAGGTGTCAGATTTTTACTGCAATCACTGTCATCATTCATTGTTGTGGCTAAGTAGATTTAAAGAAATCTTAATTTAGTAGCAGACGCCATATCACGCAATCCTTTGAAGAAATTAGCATTTTAACGATTGATTTTACTTCTAGCAGTAAGACCTGTCATTATTTTTTATGTATTTCTCGTTATATTTTCCTTCTTTATTTTTGCCTTTTTCCTGCTTCTGAGTATCTTTATCTCTTGCAATTATTTCCTCTTCCATCTTTCTCCCCCCTCTTAATCTCTTTATCTCTCTCTCGCGATCCCACTCTTTTTATAGTATTTTCATGTCATTTCTTCTGCCCCTCACATTTTAGGTTATGTGCCTCTCAAACTCTTACAAACTTCATACTAATTGGTTCATGTGAAATATATAATGCGATATGTAAATAAATGTCAAGTTTGTGGTGCACAAAAGGTATCCAACTTATCGCGTGCAGGATTAATGGGTTCCGAAAAAGCAATTGCAAATTCTTGGCAAATAATTGCTGTTGATATTATGGGTCCATTTCCGAGATCTAAAAAGGAAACTGTTATCTACTTGTTGTTACAGATTGGTTTTCCAAATATACTCTTTGTTCCCTATGAGAAATGCAGATGCTTCTCGTATTGTTAATTTTATAGAAATAATGTTTTTCTAGTCTTTGGAGTTCCTCAGTTCATATTGTGCGATAATGGTCCACAATTCGCTGGACGAACATTTAAATCTTTAGCAGATGAATATCATGTGCAAAAAGATCTGGTTCAATGCTAGGTATCACCCCAAACGAACTTCGTAGAACGCTACAATAGGACCATTGGTACGGCAATAAGAAGTTACATCAATGATACTCACCGAGATTGGGATGTAAATTTGACGAAAATTCAATTTGCTTTGAACACTTTCGTTCATGAAGTAACACATTTCACCCCCAGTTATTTAAATTTTGGCCGCTACGTTCCTATTGTGGGAAATTTTATGGCACGGTGCAAACCACACAGCAACTTGAACTACTCCCTGAAGAGAGAGACAAATATGTGAGAGAGATAAAAGGCCTCTGATGTTTATCTCCGTAAAACAAAAATTACATCAAGCGTACGAGCGTAACGCTAAATCTTATAATTTGCGTAAGCGCGATATTTCTTTAATGAAGGAGATAAAGTGTGGAGAAGAAACAAGGTGCTTTCGGACGCGACAGCACAGTTTTCTACCAAACTTGCTCCAAAATTTATATTATGTACAGTAAGAAAAAAATTTCTAAGTTAGTTTATTCGCTCAACCATTCAGACGGGTCTGATGCGGGCAATTGGCACATCAAAGATATGAAGGCATATCTAGGTTCTAATTCTGATGTATCAATTGGATAATCTAATATTCGCTCTTTTAGGTACTTGTATATATTTTATTCGTAAGAATTTGAGGTATTTTTTTTTTTTACGCATTTATCGAACTTACTTTCTCTGTAGTTGATTGAGACCTGAATAGTCTTAGTTAAAATTAGACCCTCACTTAATTTAGTCCATTTCAAGATTTGAGTCCTCACCGATAATGTCCCAAATTATAGGCGGATGGTAACACGCAGTTACCAAGAATTTTAGCCATGGTCAACAATTCAAGATCTATGAATTCATTGTGTCACAATCACAACAACAAAAAAAAATCTGTATTTTTACAATTTTTTTTTTTTTGGAGACGGGAACCATATTTGTTCTGAGTATTGTTGGTTGTATACCCTTTAAAAATTCATATTAGAATAATTTTCAAAATTTATTGATAAGAACATGCCATTTAAAAGATTAGGTTTCCTACTCTTGTCCTTCTTCCTGTTCACGCCGTTGAAGCCAGACGCTTCTTTGAAAATTAGGCCCTTTTCTTTATTTTACGAGTAATCCTTAAAAAAATAATTATTAATCTTTATAGTAATTGATTTCTTCATTTTAGGATATAAATTTATACCAAAATAGTTGCTAGAATTATCGTGAATAACTCTTTGACCACTTCCACCTGGGCCACTACCGTTACCGTTACCATTGCTTTGCCTTACATTACGTTTTCTTTTCTGAAAGTTGGAAAAATTAAACTTCATCTTAATTATGGAACTCTCCATTAAAAGTTCATCAATAAGGACCAATTAAATAATTCATCGAAAGTTCGAAAAGGTCATCAAGTCCAAAGGTCCAGTCGGTCTTGACAAAGTGGATGTCGCAAAACATCTGTAAGGCGGTCCATCGTTGATAACAGGAAGGTCAGAGAAACTTTGTATTACCTGCGGTTAATATTGTAACCTTGAAGGAAAATTCAATTTTGAGTTAATCTAAAAGAAGTAAATAATTAATTCGCTTACTCTATAGGATTCAATGTAGAAAAACCTTGTATATATAAATAACGTATATATATTTTTTTTGCGATCTCTACACACGTTATCTTTTTCTTGTACAAATTAATGCTTATAACCTTGATTCATTATGATTTGGTGCTGCCACCTATTGATTTATTTTTGTTTTAATGTATATATTCAGTGGTGTACTACGGGATTATCTTTTATCTTTTACTTCAAACATAATTAACATTCTAACATCAATTAACCGGTAAACAAGGCCTTATTTACTCGTGATTAATTTAATTATAAATAAATCATAATTCTTAAAACAATCAAAACAAAAAGACAACTCGTATGAACATCTGTCGATATTGTAGGTTAATTTCATGGTATTTTGGGTAATTAATGTTGGCTGTTCATATCTAATAAACAAAGAGAATAATATATTTCTGTTAATTAAATTGTCTGTGTACATACCATAAAATAAATGATGCTTGGTTAAGCAACTGGTTTTCCAATCATTTTATTATTGTGTCATTGGTCCTCTTTCAGTTTTTTTGCTTTTTTGTGGACTCGGCCGAAATAAGTACTAAAAGCAATTATTCGAGTCTGGCGCGCCTTTACAAGAAAAAGTGAGTAAAACCGAATCTACTCCAAAATACTGAGGTAGTCGTGGCATCGCTATCAAAAAAACGAAATTACCTACTAAATTTAATTTTATATAAAATTTGTAACTTCATAACGTTTATAAATTCTGTCACATTTCTACAGTGTTTGCAAATCAATTTCTCTGACATTTTTGGAATTACTGACAGTATGTGATACGGGTGTAGTTATTTATAGTATCCGTGCTTTTTGATTTCAAATATAGCCAAAACTAGAATGAAAACAACTTAGAGAGGATTAAAATTTTCTATACAACATGAGAGATTTAATCCAGGCTACATAGTTTCTTACTTCAAGATTAATACGAGGTGGATGAAGCTTTCAAGAAAAGTTCAGTAAAACCTTTTATTCGTGGAATCTTAAAGTGATAAAAATATATTTCTGGAGTTTCTTAGCTTTTCTTTGATGAAAATGCCTCTGACAATCAGATTCAATAGAGAATATTTGTAATCTTGACATCAGCTCAAAACGATTATAAATCCAAGTAATTTCAAGAAGTTATTGGATTAAGTATCTGAAAATATTCTTGTACATAGAAACAGATAGTCAACGTTGTTCGCCTTTCTGCTTCAGCAGCTCAGACAATTGAAATAACTTGATCTGTGACATTTATAATATGATAAAATTTAATCTCATCGACATTCTCTTTCATTCTCTTCAAATTGATGCTTACTAATATTCTTCAGTATTATATTTTCCTCTAGATTTTACTAAAATGTTGTCCATGAAACTACTTTCTATCTTTAACTTAATAATATTGTAGTTTAGGTTTTCTGTATCTTTACATTCAAGTGATTGCAAAAAATGATCTTTTCGTTCTTTACTTTTACGCCTATTTCGTTTGGTCTTGTTAGCTTCAAAATATCACTAACAGCCAGCTTATCTGTATCAGATTTAGGAATCCACTACTCAGCTTAGAATACAAACGATGGCACTCGACGCTCTTCATTTTGCGAATTCGAAAGTATCCCTTTTATTGGTATCTCCGACATTCCTCTTTAACAACTGACATATTCTCCTATAAATTTGAAAATAAAAACTAAATGTTGACACAATTAGAGTTTCTTCCACAAAAATTTGAACAAATTTAACTATCTTCGGACACATCTTGAGACCTTTGTCGTTATTTTCGTTCTAAATTTACGTCTCTTTATGTTGTCACAATAAAAAAAAAATTGTTGAAAAAAATTTGCTAAACAAATGCGATTGTTGTAGTCTGGTTTTCACCAATTTGCGTTGCCTGGAAGAAACTAAGAACTAATTAAGAGATATATCTGTTTATATCATCTCACTTTAAGATATAAAATAATTAAGTAAACAAATAGAAGAATTTTCGTGTTGTGAAGTTTTTGGAAAAAGATCCTATTGACTCGAAATCTTCGCATGTACGGTTAATAAATGTTTTTCAGGACCGAAATAAACAGTGTTCGTGATTCTTGGAGAAATCGCTTATCTGATCCCCTATATTTGCGTAAAGCGGTTTTGGTAATGGCTTTCGTACTATGAATGATAGTTAATCTACCCAGATAGGATTTTCTTCGAAAAGAAATTTATCGTTCTGACGTAATGGTTTCGGGCGTTTCTAACAAGAATTTACGCACGTCTTTAACTTCGAATGGAAGTATACCCCGGAAAATTTTATCGTGAATCCTCCTTACGATCTTCAATTACTATCAGCCTTTTTGGAACCAAGTGAAAGACTTGACAAAATTGGTTGTATTGAAATTATTAATCTTTAGTACTTTTCACTGACGCGAGTATTTGTAAAACAAGTGTCGAATACCAGTAATGTTTTCAATTCGGAGTTTATGTATTTACTTTAATTAAAAGTGTATACATGGTATATTACACTAATTTTGTGAAATCTGATGCAAGAAAATATCACCATAATGAAACAATATAACTTAAAGGAAAATAATAATAATAAAAACAGTTATTAAAGCTGTATGTCATGCAGTCAAAATTCATGTCTAGATGTAAAGCATTCAATTTTAGAAATTTAGTAAGAACACCCTTCACTTTATTCAGTGGGCAAAAATTTAAGATTTATTAGCAATTTATTATAAAATTTTATCCCCAAATTAGTTACTACAATTTTGTAAAAGAAGAAAGGTGCATACATTGTTTAGATTACCTGATTACTTACTAAAATCTAGTACCATAATCCCCAAAACAGTTGGTGACAAAGTAGTTTAAAATATTATCTTTAATACTGAAGCAGAAACAAATTTCCAGGAAAAACTAAACATAGAATCTGAAGAATGGGATGAAATCAAACAAAAATAGTCAAGACATCAATGGAAATAGCCCCGCTCAACAAAAAAAGAAACACAGGTGGTGGAATGAACAGTGTGAAAAAGCCTTGGAACTTAGGATTAAACCTGGAAAAAAGGCATTCAACCAAAAATAATGAAGACTATATCAAATTCAAAGAACAAAGAGCACAAACAGCAAAAACAATAAGAACAAACAAGAGGAATTTTGACAAGAACCAACTAGAGCAAATAAATGAAGACTTTAAAAGAACAACACAAGAACATTTTATAAAGCCTTTAAACAAAACCTTCAAGGATATCGACCACCAAACTTATGTTTCAAAAACGAAGAAGGAAAGATAGCCCTGAATAACCAAGAGAACTGCAAAATACTTGCAACATACTTAAAAACTATTAAACTGTGAAGAACCGAAAACAAAATTCCCAAAACAAAATCCGAAATACAAATTTGAAAACTCCAAACCACCAGACCTAAGAGAAATCCAACAGATTATTAAAGAACTAAAAATGATAAAGCCCCAGGAGAAGACTCGGTAGTAGCAGAAATGTGGAAAAATGTAGATACCAAAACAGTCGAAAGCCTACATAAAATAATACAAAACATCTGGGAAACGGAGGAAATACCGGAGGATTGGAAACAGTAACTATGATCCATCCAATACACAAAAAAGGAGATAAAACAGATGCAAACAATTATAGAGTTGGAGGCTCAACTGGACCCACAACTAGGTGACTACCAGGGAGGATTCAGGAAGGGAAGATCCTGTGCTGAGCAGATATTAAACCTGAAACTCATAATAAGGTACAGGAGACTGAGAGCCAAGGACATACAAGCAACATTTGTGGACTTCAAAAAGGCCTACGATTCTATAGAATAGAGAGACACTATTCAATATTTTGGAGGAATTCCGGAGCCGATGACAAATCAATTGCAATCACGAAAAAAACTCTGACAAGCACGCAGTCAAAAGTAAAATTTATGGGAGAGATCTCAGAACCTTTTGAGGTCAGAACAGGAGTAAGACAGGAGATGGCCTTTCCCCACTACTCTTCAACTGTGTGCTGGAGAAGGTAATGAGAGAGTGGAGAAGAGAATGGAAGAGGAAGGAATTCCAAAAAATAAAGATAGGAAGAAAGAAAGACAACCTTGAAATTGATTGTCTGGCTTTTGCAGATGATTTAGCAATACTAGCGGAAAACATGGAAGACGCAAGTAAACAGATAAATATACTGAAGGAGACAGCCGAAAAGCCGGACTGCAAATATCATATGAAAAGACAGAATTTATGACCAATAAAAAAATGCACCAAAGGCGGATTAAAACAAAATATGGGAAAATTAAGGTTGGTTAGCAAGTTCAAATACCTAGGAGAACTGAATTCAACCAAACACCCTGGACAAAGCAGCAGTCCTGGCAAGAGCAGAGAAAAATGCGATAATGGCATTTCAGTTGACAGAAAATATATATAATAAAGTCCATATCTATAAATGCAAAACTGAGGCACTACAATTCAGTTGTTATTAAGCCAGAGGGCCTCTACGCCTCAGAATGCCTTGCACTAAACACGGCCAAACAGTTAGACGAGGTAGAAAAAAAGGAGAAAAATTATACGGAAAATCCCTGGGACCAAAGTATGAAGATGGAAAATGGAAACTGAGAAGCAACAAAGAGATCTACACAAAAACACAGACGAATAACAGACTCGATGAGAGGAAGAAGAGTGACATTCCACGGACACATTAAGAGAATGGATGAAGAAAGGACTGACGAAGAGATATTCAACTATCTTCGACAGAAATCCCAAGACTCAGATGACATGGATCAAAGGAGGTCAGAAGAGACATGAAGAAATGAAAATTGATGGAGAGGAGGTGGAGAGAAGACAAAAGAATTCAGAGAAAGATAAGAAAATTCAAAGGCTATCAAGAAAAGCCAAAAAGAAGACTGGAACTAAGTGGACGGAGGAAAGAAAAAGCAACATGGAGAAAGAATGAAAGAATACTGGAAGAGAAGAAAGAAGGAGAGAGAAGAAATCATAAGATTATTTCACGTGGTCCATACTATTGCCAAAATCGAAGAAAGAGAAGAGAAGAAGAAGGATGGAATTTAAAATGTAGACACTTGGCAAACTTAGGATTCTTAAGCTGGTAAGCCTGTGCCTACATCAAGTTCTACCACCCCAAGGTGCTCATGATTCCAGAGAAAAAATCCGTTTTTACATCAGAAGAATGACCCCAAGAAGTGATAGCTTATGTAGCTCATGATTGAATAAGTAACCATAATAACCATTAATTAATACCTCATTCAAGGCGATAGAACTTTAATGATTTTAACACATAACATACTTTTGATAACTTGGAAGCAACCTGACAGCATTGCTCAGAACCAATTTATTTTGGGGTCAATACACACACCTAGGAAATTTATTTTATTAGGATTACAGACTTCGACTGTTCGTTTTAAAGTAAAAATACACTTTTTGTTTTTTCTAAATTAACATATAATATATTGTCAATTGTATACAGGCATTAATAATTTTTGTCAAGGGTTTGATACGCATTAGACATATTTGTGTACTAAGGCTTTTTAATAAAAATTAACGGACATTTATAATTGAAAATATTTAAACTCTTAAATCAGATCATAATATTTAATATGGAATTAATTATTCTTGTATTAATTCGTAAGAATGTCTAAATTGGATCATTTAAATATCATTTCGTGTCGTTAATCACGTTTCACCCTATTAATTGTTTAGATTCGTTTTCTTTTAATGTTTGTTTTTTTAAATGCAATAAGTATGTTAATGTTATGTGTAACGAGCCTTTTTAATTTATGTTTGATCTTGATTTGTGCGGTTTGTGTTAACTTTTTCAGATTATGACGGTACTTTCAAAGGTAGAGTTCAACCGAAAGAACTTCCTATGACGAACGTTCGCGAAACAAGGGCTGGAAGTAAAGAAAGTACGTCATGTAGCTTTGTTTGGCGCTTAGTTGGTTACGATAAAATTATTGAATTTTATTGATGGTTTTGCATCCCATTACTCGATCGTTTTATTTCATGAACGCAATTCATCACCTGAACCACTCCATTTCCCGCTGAGCTACTATACCCTATTTATGTTACGCTTTTGAAACAATATTTTTGTAACCTAGTTTTGTAACAACATCTGCTGATAAAACTCATTGATATTCTTGCATCGCTAATCTTCAACGATGACTATTCTTAAGCTGCCTTTTCTCCCATCTCATACAAGACAGCATTAATCGTTAACTTTCCTATTTTGATCATTGATTATGGTGGGTGAAAGTTTTTTCTGGAATGCATCAGATGTTTTAAGGACTGGACAAGTATGGATTGCGCCAATGACTGAGAAATAAGTTTTTTTTGAAGATTAAATAAGTACTGTGTTTTAGTAAAATTAAGCTCTGTGTTGGAAGAAAAAATTGAATCTATTCGTATTCCTTATGTAACTGAAAACTTGTAATACGCTCTCCTTATTTTAAATCAATTGATAACGTATTCGAATTTATAGACCAACAACCGTTAATGGTAAAATTGATTCCTTATTTACAAGAATCTGATTGTAGCTATTAAATTCACTTTCGATGTTTCATATAATAACCTTAATTCACACAAATTCCAATATTATCAAAAATACTGAGTACATTCGTGTAGAAACAAAAACATTCCACGCATTTGTAACATAACCAAGTCGACGTTGTAATTTAAGCACGCAAATTTTATCAGTCACTTGTAATTGATCAACGCAATACTGACCACCATATATGGTTATAACATTTCAACTTTGAAATGTAATGTTGTGAAAGTGTAAAAACTATAAAGAGAACGGAACTGCACCTCACTCACGCTGGAGGTGTCATACAAAAGAATGGAGTAATTGCTATTCACTGCCAAACACACTATCATTAAGCCCAGGTGCAATATCCGAAAGTTAATAAGCACTAAGGTAAGCACAGAAAATTACAAAAATCCTTCAAATTCATATTAAAGGTTTTTGTGTAATTACAATATTTATTGCGCCGTTTTTTCATTTACTAATTTATGATAAACGTATCCCCTTTTTTTCAAATTTAAGGCATTTATTACGGTTTACTACAAAACAAAATAACATGAGCTACCAGGAATACTCGTCTGAAATTGGCGCACCAATATGTACTCGCTAATTAACTCTTTATTACAAGGTAAAAATATTGAGTTCCAACATGCAACGCACGTGCAATTATTACAGACTTTAACTGTGTTTGTTAAACTCGATAGTTTTTTTTCTAAACTAATTGGACTATAATTTCATTTAAAGAGATCTAAATTAATTCATTAATAGTAGGTAAAAAAATTATATAACACACCTATTGTTAGCATTGGAACAAAATGTGGTGTTAAGGAATTTGTGTTAAATACCGCATAACTAAGCATTCTTGGCAAATTTACCTATATTTAGTAAAGGTGTGTTTCAACGGAACTTTTTTAACACACAAAGAGATTTTAAAGGCACACTTCAGGATGTGTCGATGTTTTC
The DNA here is from genome assembly GCA_030710515.1 of Abscondita cerata. Taxonomy (NCBI): domain Eukaryota; kingdom Metazoa; phylum Arthropoda; class Insecta; order Coleoptera; family Lampyridae; genus Abscondita; species Abscondita cerata. Next base: position 17,903 of record JALBCR010000952.1, read on the forward strand.
AATTTCAATTTGCATGCAATAGGGCAGCTTTTAAAAGTTTTTAATTAATCCTCATAAATACTTATTCCCATAAAAATATAATTTTATTTAAATAAAGCTTTATGTGTATCCCAAAACCAAGTTTCATTATATTATGTTTAAAATTGCCGCGCAAACAGTGCTTCATGCCATTTCAGATCGAAGTGGCGTCATTCGTTGTCTTTTATAATACTATTCGAGTGCATTTGTAAGTTTTCAGTGAAATTTGGTCGGTATGGAAAGAAAATACATACCGTTGGTGAGTCATTACCTGAATGTACAAATATAGGGTTTTCCAATAAGAGGTGTTATTTTGAATAGCCCGCTATTTCGGTAGATGTCACTTTGAAGCTGTAATTTTTTGACATTTGACAAGTAGAAAACTACGCCATTAATAAAAATGGAACGATACACGCTTCAACAACGCATTGAAATTATTAATTCACTATAAAAATGGTGAAAATTTGGCGAGAGGTTCGTAAAACTAAAACATTTTTGGTCGTCGTGAAGCACCTTGTCGGACCGCAATGCAGAAATTGGTGGAAAAATTCAAACTGTTAGGACAAGTTAGTGATGTGAAGAATAAAACCCGTCCACGTCGCTCAAGAACAACTAAGAAGGTTTGTCAATTCCTCGTCGTTCTTTGGATTGGGCATTCCATAAACGTCATTACACCGTATTTTGCATAAAGACTTGGGTCTTAAGACTTATAAAGTTCAGTTAACACAAGAACTCAAGCCGGCCGATCATCAACAACGTCGTGTCTTTGCTGATTGGAAATGATTGTCGGAATTCCATCGAAAATCATCTTGACTGAGTTATTTTTGAAAAGCCTCTTCATCCTCAACGTGTGACTGTTTGGTGCGGTTTATGGTCCGGCAGGGTCATTGGACCTTAATTTTTTTTTTTCGAAAAATGAGGTTTGAGCAATAGTTACGGTGAATGGATTATGCTATCGAGAAATGATTAATGCTTCTTTATGGCCGGAAACCATTGATATTTTACGGGAAAAGTTATCTTTCGAAGAGAGTGATCCCAATTATTACCGAGATTCTGTGATTTAACACCTTGCGACTTCTTCGCTTTGAGGCCACGTGAAAGATAAAGTTTGTGCCAACAGTACAGCGTCGATCAAGGATGGAATTCGTGAGGCTATCGAGGATATAGGGCAGCCAGTTTGCGATTTTGGTTATGGACAATTTTAAGAAAAGGATATGGTCCTGTAAGCATGGTCGTGGTGGATGATGTTATTTTCTATTATTAATGGCATCTCTTCCTTTTTTATAATGAAATAAACATCCGATCATTTATCTAAAAAAAGCCATTTTTTTTTTGAATATCAAAATATACACATTTTAATGAAAACCCTATATCATCTATGAAGCTTTGAATATAGTAAAGTGGTCACCACTTCATGCAAACAAACTTCCAGCCGTATTCACGTCTTCCAGTTACTCAAAAATCACTAATTTTAATGACTAAAGTAGGCAATTATTCACTAAGTGATCTAAAATGTTTAAAGAGGTAATATATTTTTGCTAGCTATTATGTAAATAACCTTGATGAACAGAAATCTGCTCAACCATGATAAAATACAACATGACTTAAATCTTATTTTTTCCAAATAACCTAATCCGTTACGAATGTCAAAAAACTGCTGGTGCTCCAGATAAAACGTTGTAGAATGACATCTCTAAATAACATGCCATTTTAATGATGCATTTCTCTCACTTATATTCTGAAGTTACTTATTTTGATAGTTTAAATTATGGTATATATAGATACCATATATATATATATATAAATATATATTGTTTATAGGTTATTAAATTTTATAATTTCTATCTACTTGATTAGGCTCCCAAGCGATATGGACAATTATATACGATACCATGTGAATGGGCTTTATATAAGTAATCATGCTAAGACCTGATTGCCCACCATCAAAATTTCAACTGTTAAACTGGGAAGATAGAAGTTTAACATCTGAACATCTCGCCCCGCTTCTTTCAAGATTTAGATATGATTTAGCTATATGTGCAAGCCCTCGAAGAAAGATCACCCGTTAACAATAAACCGAAGGTAAATCAACTCCGCTGTCGGTACAATCCTTTTTAGTTACTTAATCTTCCTAAAGCTGAACACATATTATGACTGGGAAACATATTATTTTTTACACAATGATTTTAACGGATTAAAACAATAGGTGACCTGTTCGTACACCTTTCGTTCTAGAATTTTACTGTTGCTATCGAAAAGAACAGAATGTCTGCTAAAAACTCAAGAAAGCGTGTACAAGTTTTTGTTAAAAAGTAGGTAATTATAGAAGCTATAATGCTTCAAATTTCAACCGGAATCATTCACCTCACTAAAAATTTGGACAACAACCGTTTCCTAACCTCTGCCTTCAAGAGTGGAGGAGAACATGTAGGAGGCTTGCAATGGAGACCAAGAAATAATTCCTAATCAATAAAGAGAATAAAACTAGGCTGAAGATGCAAATCCGGATAGTGACATATCACTGAACAATTCTGTCAACTTCTTCATTTCAGCCATCATCACCATCAGGTGAAAAATTACCAATCTAATGAGCGGTAGTTTAAATGAAGAGAGGAGGTTGAAATATAAAAAGAGAAGAGAAGAAATGGCAAGCCTAGATAGACATGTGGAAAAAGTTATGGTCAAATTTATACGTAGAGTTGAACCGAAACATTGTTATTTTTGGATTGATTTGGACAAATAAATACCAGCAAACCTACGCGGCAAAGACACGTCCCAATTTAAGTTGAAACCGTAAAATGAAACTTTTATTCTTAGATTGTATGAAAAAAATTTATTCTTTATAAAAAGTTGTGCATGAGTTAAAACTTAAAATATAATTAATCAGGTATGAAATATTTTGACCGTATATACAAGGTTTTACAAAAAATATGAATTTTCTCAAGAGTAAAGTACCTTTATTTTTAAGAATATTGGATCAATTGTTAATGAGAAAAGTTAATCATAATAGAAAACCATTGTCAGAGATCCAATGATTATCCATCTGCCAAAAAGTAATTTTTTAATTTTATTACCTTCTCTGTATTAGCAGAATTAAATTTTTATATTTTTGACAAACGGTTGTATATATAATATCAAGAAAATATATTGATATCTAAATAGTTATGTTGTTGAAAATGAAGATTATGCAAGTTTTTTATAAAGAATGACTTAATTATTCATAAAACTAAGATAGAAAGTTTCCCATATGGATTCCAACTTTATAGAAGATTATAATGTAATAATGTACTGAGTAAATTTTAGTGAAAACCTGTAGGAGACAGTAATTTAATATCAAAAGAGTACGCCTAATCATTGGAAGAAAAGTAGATAAAGAATTACGTTAAGTCAAAGAGCCACATGCTGCTTGAAAATCTTATTTAGGTCACATAAAACATGGCCTTAGAGGAACCTTTGCAGTAGATAGCGGATTTTAAAGAGGCAGAGGGCCCTATTGTCTGTTCGTCAATCCACCAACAAACCTAAAACCATAAAGAATTAAATTGAACCTACTTAATCGAAAAAATACGTGCTCCTTATTCAATCTGGTAAAACATAATTAACTTTGTCGACTTAATCAATGTTGGAAACAGTTCAAGTTCTTTCTTCGATTATTATCTGGCAAGTGTTGGCTTAAAAACAATGTTGCCATGAGCCTGGTACCAATTCGTAGAGATTTCAATCACTCAAACAGAACATCGATAGAAAATCACAGGACAGCTACTTCGTCGTTTGAGATCGTTCGAGGAGTGGATTTTCCAGTGTCCACTAGGCGCAGCTATCGACTTATTACGCACCAGATGTAAAAGATCAATCTATGACTATTTCATATTGATCGAATCGACAATAATTAACTCGAAGAAATTGACTTTGCAAAACTTAGTTATACATTATGGCAAAATTATTCTCATAAGAACAGACGAGAACTTTCTCGGGAAATATGAAGCCAAGTATTCTTTGAAAATTTCCCATTTGCTATTCATTCATCGATTGTGAGTAAATGTAACATAGGGAACAGGACATTTCGCAGAATACAAATTCTATGTTTTCAGAGAATTTACGTTCTTATCACGTGAGAAAACAATTCCCTAAAGTTCAAACAGAACATATCCTCTAGATAAAGTTACTTTAGTAACAGATCAGAGGAAATGATAGAAAAGAGAAGCAGTGGGGGTGAAAGGAAAGTAGTGGACAAGTCGGGAAAGTATCGAAAGGTATAGAAAACTTGGGAGCGACAAGAGGAAATAGAGGGAGAGATGAAGAATAACAAGTAGATAATCTGGAAGAAAAATCATAAGAAACAATTAAAACAAATTAGGTGAGAAGATATGATGGTAGGAACTGGATAGTGTCTAGATTGGAAAGAAGAAAATGAAGAAATAGGGGAAAACAATGCAAGAAAGAACCAGCAAAGATAGAGTAAAAGAGTTTAGGAAGTTAAGGTGAACCTTAAGACAGTTTGAGAAGAAAAGAAAGGAGGGATGTCGTGGTATGAAAAGAGGCAACTTAGATACAAGACTGTGCGGATTTTAGAAACGTGCTATAGTAAGGAAAGAAATGAAAGAGACTATAATACAATAATAAAAATTACTTACTGAATAAAGAATTGGAGGCGAATGTAGAGAAAACGAACTGCACATTTAAGAAAGAAAAAGGCATAAAGGAATAAATAAAATGGTGATAGGGAAAATATGAAGGTATAAAAAGTGGAAAAATACAGGTACCTGGGATACGTTGTAAGTTACGATAATAAAGATATGAGATCATAGAAAGGAACTAGAACAGAAGAAGATAAGATGAGTAGATACAAGTGTGGGGCATTGGGGAAAGAATCTTTGGAAAAAATCTTGAGAAAAAAGATGGATGTTCGAAAGATGGTAAAAAAGTGCTTTGAACTTATGGGCGGATTATGGGGATGGAAAAAAACGGATGAAGTTAGAAAAATTCAAGAATGATTTGTAATTATTGGAAGTGGACTTTAGGATTATGAAAGAGAAAACTCGAGATACATAGTTAAGAGGATGAAGTCAAGATGGTAAAATAATAATCACAGACATGGAATAAGGTTAATGATATAGGAGAAAAGACTTGAAAGTAACAGAGAGAAAGATATATTATTAAATGAGTGTTGGAAAAGTAATCCAGAAATGTAGAGAATAAAATAGGAAGCAAAGGAAAAAGTTAAGTTATATTTTGAAAGAGAGGGGTACGCAAGAGAAGAGAAACAAGAATTAGAAGAGAAGAGAGATTAGTAGAAGCATTGAGATACGGTTAAGAAACATTAGACATCTGCCAGGCGCAGGAAAATCAAGAATGATAAAACGCATGAAGTACAATGAGAAATATTGGAAGATACCTAAAACCAAGATATTTTTTATAACTGGTTCGTGGTTTATGACAGATATGTCTCTTAACGATGATAGTGCAAACAGAGCCTCTTCAACGAATGAACTTTTCCTTTACAACCCTTTTCAGTAATGATACAAGACTCAGGCATTAGCGCCGTCCACATGAAACAATACCCTTTTCTTGGGTAACGGGGTATCAAACTAATGCCCATTGCAATACTGTTAGAAATCTATATAATAATAGTGTTGATTCATATTTACAATCGTTCAAATGAGGTGGCCCCCCCACTCTTAACGTCATCACTGCTTTTGAAAGCTGTATTAAATCAATAAATTCAAACATTTTCTTTTTTTTTAGCTTGTTTACGTCCAATTGGATTTTGAGTAAAGTTCTGGCATATCAATAGAGGGTGTATTTTGACGACATCTCGATATAGCGAAAAAGCCATTTTCTTTCAAAAATACGCCATTAAAATTATTTGTACTGAATTTTGAAACAGACCTGGTATATTGTTGATTCTGTCTTCACAATTGGTTTGATCAGATTCCCAATTTATCACACTGTATTGTGTTTTGCTGTTTAAAAGGTTGTTACGGTTTATTTGTAAACAAACTAAAATAAATATATAGCAGTGCTAGAAGACCTGCCGGCAGCTCTTCTTAGTCGGAAGTGGTCGTGGGTTGATTGAGAATCGTTCGAAATGAAGGCCTCTACACTGCTCGAAAAATTTATAAGGCGCCACCTAGGATTACGTATAAGAAATATCTAGAGCCACTAGGAACTCGTAGACACAGAAACAAACCGTACGTGAATAGAAATATGTATATTGTTATAGCGACTAGAGTTCAATTAACACATATAGACACACATAGACACAACAATAGATAATATCATTTAAAATGAATAGCAAAATATCGTTATCAGATAATAACAATTCACGATAGCGAGTTAAGGTACGAGGCACAAACGCCCCCAAATAGGTTAGCGTATTTGACAGTCGTAGCACCGATGAATCCCTGCAAGTGATTCACGCGACAAATATTGTTCGAAATGTATCTAACAACATTACGGAGGTACCGGACCTTGGCCGATTATTTAAATAGATTAAAAGCGCACAAAAATTGATCAGGTACTTTGAAAGATCTTTCTAGTTTACAAAGTTATTTATAAAGCGCCCAAAAAAGGTACGTTGCTAAACTCACGACCACGGTACGTATACATAAGACGCGACAAAATTTATGAATGACATGCATAAAAGAATTAACTTAGCTTTTATAACTAGGAAGTCTTCGGTGTTCGACAGTTAATCCGCAGATGTGACAGCTTCCGTATCCAAATCTAATATTTTATTATCCAATGAAGAAAAAGGAAACACCAAAATGGACTCCGTTGATAACAGTTGCTGGGCTGCTCACAAAGGACTAGATAAACGGCTTATCTTGAGTGGTGGCCTTGACCCGAAGAAGGTAGGTTGAAATTCCAACGGTGGTGTGATACCAGATCCACTTCGATATTTTATAATTTTCGGATTATTATCCTTGCCAGCATAACCATAATTAAATATCCATTGACTAATTAAAACGGAGTACGTCTGCAATGACCAGCAGAATAAGCCAAAGGGGAAAACCCACAAAAAGGAAACCAAACGAAAAAAAGGTGCCTGCAATTAATAGAACCCGTAAGAGCAAATATTTTATTAAAAAAAGGAAAGTAAAAAAAGGTACTTACACAGGAACCGTAGTCGAAGACTTATTCCCTAATTAGAATGGGATGATTTTACTTCAATCGATATTACAAAGCACATGTCTAATTGTTCAATTTTTAGACAGCATTTTCCATGTACACCTTTTCGCAACCGTCAGTAAAAAGGAAATGAAGTGTAACTTTTGCAAATGCATACAAATCATCGGAACTGGCAATTCCAAACAACTAAAATCCCCAGAAGATTGTTCAATATAAAAATGCATATTCAAACGCATTAGTGTAAACACGGCTGCCTATACTGTAGGGAGAAATTGGTCTATAAATCAATTATTTGCGAAATAATACCGTCACAGCGTCTCGTTTTGTTGGTTTTCCCTTTTGTTTTTTGCCGTTTTTTTGTTTTTTGGTTCGGTTTTTTCCGCTTTGTTTTTTTCCCCCCTTCCCCCCTTCCTCTTTTTTTTCTTTTTTTTTTTTTTTTTTTTTTTTTGTTTTTTTTCGCCTTCCCTTTTTTTTTTTTCCCCCTCTCGTTTTTTTTTTTTTTTTTTTTTTTTTTTTTTTTTTTTTTTCTTTTTTTTTTTTTCTTTTTTTTTTTTTTTTTTTTTTTTTTTTTTTTTTTTTTTTTTTTTGTCATCCGGTGTGCTATACCGCTACAAAATGTTTTTCTAAGCCCAAATCGTTTGTGGGTAATGTTTTAAATAACCCAATTATTTTTAAAAAAGCAAGTTCCTTTTTAAATTTAATTTAACGAAGTGAGATCCATATCTCCAAGTATAAGACTTAATAAATTAAAAGAAGAAAGAAAGAAAGCACTTGTCATATTCCAGTCACTGATTATTTTATTTTTTTAGAGTCTGAAGATGACGGTTTTTTATTACAACTTTCAGTTGTCAAAAATAAATAAATAATCAGTATTAGACCCTGTATCAAGGTGCGTTTTCTTTCTTGCTATTGATTTGTTCGGAATTCATGAAGCCTCGATCCTTGGTGAAAAATGGGTTTTCGCGACCGAAGATACTCACATGGATTATTATGCTTTAACCATTGCCTACTTCTGAGCTTGCAAAATGTCTTTTCGATTAGTTTTTAGGTATGGTACGCCGCGTCGAGTCTTTAGTGACAAAGGACCACAATTCGTGGGAGATGTTCAAGAAGTAGCTCTCTGCTTGGGACTCAAACAGAGCTTAAATTGTCTTCACGAAAGATTCTCATTTCTTTAAACTCACCAGTCATTATATCACGCTAATTCAGTTTCATATCTTCTATCGCCATTCTCCTCGTTGTCTTGTTTATTTCTGCAAATTCACAACTGTAAAATTTTTGTGTTTTTGCTTCTAAATTTTTCCAAAATCACGTGCCATTTATTGTTTGTGACTTATTTTTGTTAGATGTTGGTTTTAGCTTTATATATTGTTCAGCTGATTTTTTCATTTTGTCCTGATTTAGTTTTGGTCTAATACTTTTCCCTGATTTGTCGTAATAGACTTTTTTTTATATTCGATTGAGTTTTGTTTTAACATTTCTCTGTCCAGTTGAATATGTGCGTTTTTTTCATTCTTTTTTCTAAGGTTTGGTTTATATGTACTGCATTTACGCTTTACATTATTTTCATTTTTATCCGTTGTTTTGTTTGTTCGATGAATGTAATACCGTTGGAAAGCTGTTGTTGCTCTAGAAAGTTGATCATGGTTGTGACTCTGATATTTCCAACTCTTAGTCAATGTCTTTCTATACAGGGGTGATTCATAACTATTGGGACATAGGCTAAGAGCTGGTTATTTAAGCTAAAATATGACCATAGAACCCAATATTCCTTAATAAAATATTGCTGTGGAAACAGATACAGAGGGTTAAATTAATTTTTTTTTCATTTTTGTTTTAATTTCACTGTAAATTTATTAATTCTTATCAAAATTGGCAGAAAGGCATAACTTTAGACTAAGAACATTATTTTATGTACTATTTTACAATTTGTTGTAGGGAGCGCTACGTAAATGATTCCTGATGATGAAATCGACTGGTAACTTTTTTTGACAAAACTTTGTAGTGTTTTTGATTAGAGAATATGACGTAACATCATTTCTACACAATACTGGTACTTCTGTTTAAATACGATAATTTTATTTGTTTCCGAGAAAAACACAGTTGAACAGTTCGTAATGTCAGAAGGGGATTTCAAATATTACTTTATTTATTAAGGGTACGTTTTGGACTGTCAGATAATTATGCTTCTCTGTAGATTTTGATAAGAATTGATACATTTACAGTGAAATTATTAACAAAAATAAAGAAAAAACAAATTTATTTTACACCTTGTATCTTTTTCCACGGCAATATTTTATTAAGGCATATTGTGTTTTATGGTCATATTTTGGTCTAAATAATCCGCTTTTTAGCCGATGTCCCAATAGTTATGAATCACCCTGTATATACTTTTTCGAATTGTCTTCTTGTTTGCCAACTTCACAGTTGAGAAATCATACTATTATTGTTTATTGCATATTGTTTGCTTAAAAGGTCTTGGCTTTTGGTGATGTTAGTTTGTTAATTTTTATTGTAACATTATATAACTTTATCCGAAACCACTTTCTAGATCTAGATCTTTGATTTTGTAGAACAGAACGTGACTCGGTCTCCTAATCCTTTTTTTTTCTTTCACTTATCCATAGCATAACCCATTTGATAAGACCTAACTTAGGATTCAGTTTCTTCTGGTTTTATTTGATAAGATGTATTTTTGTATTGTACAGTATTCTTGGGTTCTACTCCATGTGGAGTATTTGGCTTTAAAACGGCAGGTTGGGCAGGACTTTTGGCGAGTTTTAAAAGATATGATATAGAAAAAGGTTTGTAGGTGGTATTTAGGTATGGTTCTTTATGTTGGAAGTGTAGAGAACCAGGACTCGCATGGGCAGGTTGTTTCCCTCAAAGTAGACCTGTCCTTTACCGGAACCACAGGGTAGTGTCTACTTGCTAACCATATTACAATTTGTCAAATTTTATGTTCCTAAGGAAGCACAAATTTATTGAATTTTCTAAGGCTTGCCACCACCCAAGAATTCAATTTAAATTCTCATGTTTCAGAGAAGATCAGAAATAAATCATGGTGTCAACTGGATTACCGTTGCACATCGGCTCCGTTACACAGTGAAGTTTTATAGAAAATTTACCAAGTAAAATTGTAATTCATTAAGTGAAAAGGTAAATAGAGTAAATAGTGAGGATCTATAAGTAAAATCATCAAAGCAAATAAAAAGATAAGACGAACAAGAACAGGGAAGTGGCCACGAAGCATTTAAACTAAGCAAATTAGTTCAGAGATCACCATAAAAGAGTTCTAATAAAAGTGAAGAAGATATACAGAAAACACCAGAGAAATGAGAAACAATATAGAAGAAACAAAAAAATTACAACAAGAACTACAGAAGAACAATGAACAAAATAAGAAAACTTAAAGATGAAATGATCCGTAGAAAAAATCTGGGAAAAAGAAAAAGAAAACATGTCAAAAAGATAAACATACTGGAAGAAAGATCAGAAAAACAAGAAAAAAAAGAGAAGGAATAACGTTTTAATTAAAGGGAATAAATATCCCCAATATTGACACAAAAAAGAAGTAGAACATTTCATACAAAATACTTTCGGTGTGGATGTAAAAATTAAAACAGCGTACAAAATTGGAAAGATGCCAGAAAACAAAACAGTACTAGTAGAATGCGAAGAATGGAACAACAAAAAAGAAATTATGGAAAACAAACACAAGCTGAAAATTGGATGTTTTAGGAATCACAGAAACTAAAAATAAAGGTAAAGGAGAAACAGAAATGGAGGAAGGACATTTTTAATTTATAATAAAGCAAATTATTAAATGGACTGGAATTACAGAAAGAATCCTTAAAATAGAGATGCACTAGAGGAAACTACAACAATAATAGTAGTTTACAGTCCAAATGAAAATGATAAGAACTCGATAAAGGAAGAGTTCTGGGAAAAACTAAATGAAACTATAGAAAATGTGAAATATAGACTAATAATAATAGGAAACATGAATGGAAGAGTAAGCAAAAGAGATCAAAAAAAGCAGTGACGTGATAGGAATACATGGAGAAAGGGAAAGAAAGAACAACGAAAAAAGGTTAATAAATTATTGTGCAGTAAATGATTTAAAAGTAACAAACAGTTTTATCAAAATAAAGACATTCATAAATTTACGAGAGGTTAAAAGTAGAGGGAAAGGTCGATTATTGATTACTTATTTATAAGCAGGAGCAACAGAAAAGATGTAAAAGTTAAAAGAGGTGGAGATACACAGTGACCACTATTTGTTAAAGGCAAAAGTAAAATTGCAGCTGGAAACAGAATAATAAGACACAAGTTAAAACAAGTAATGAAAAATTAAGGAGGAACGTAAGAACATACAAACTAAGGCAAAGGAAATAGCAAAAAACTTTAAAGAATGCACAAAAAGAAATGGACAAGTTCCAAACAGCATTCAAAAGGGCAACTTATGAAGAAAAATGGAAACTATTTAAATCAATAGTATTAGATACAGCAAGAGATGTTTGTGGAACAGCTATTGCGGGTGGAAACCAAAATTAACAAAATGGTAGAATCTGAACATACAAGAGCAAGTAAAGAAAAAAGCAAAGATGGAAAGAATATTTACAAAAGAACAAACGAAAACTACCAAATATATAAACACCAAAGGATAAAAGTGAAAGAGATGATAACAAATGCAAAAGAGAGTCGTGGAAGAGTTTGGAGAAAAGATGAAGAAAAGACAGCAAAGGTAACCAGAAACTATTCTTCAGAGTACTTAAGCATTTAAGAAAAGAAACTGTAAATAACAACAACAAACAAATTAAGAACAAAGAAGGTCAAATACTAAAAGAAGAAAATTAAGTCATGGAAAGGTGGAGAGAGTATTTTGAAGAACTGTTAAATGTAAAAGTTTTAAATAAACTAGAAGAAGGCAACGATGAGATTATTAGTTCCTCTAGTAGAAAGGAATTCTGAAGGAGCTATACAAATGTTGAAAGAGGAAAGCAGCAGATATGATGGTGTGACCCCGAAATGATACAAAGTAGGAATAATAATACCAGTGTTCAAAAAAGGGGATAATGTCGACTGTGGTAATTATAGAGGTATAACTCTACTATGTATCGTATTAAAAATTTACGGATCCTGGAAAGAAGACTCCGAAAAGCAATCGAAAAAGATCTAGAAGAATCCAAAAGTGGCTTCAGGAAAGGAAGAAGCGCGTACAAGACCATGTGTTTACTCTAAAACAAATAATAGAAAAAACATCGACAAAAACAAGATATTCATTTGTGCTATAGATATACAAAAGCTTTTGATAGCGTACCAAGAAGCGTAGTCTGGGAAGCTTACGAAAAAGAGAAGTAACACAAAAATTGAGAAACAACATCAAGTCCATCTATAACAACACAAGAAACTACATTAGAAAGGACAACGGTCAGTTTAAAGAGTTTCTCACTGTAGAAGGCTTGATGCAGGGTGGCGTCCTAAGTCCGATACTATTTATAATCATAATGGACGATGTACTAAAAGAAGTAAAGTCGAAGGTCAAAAAAGTACATATTGGATACGAAAATGTGGAAGCAGTGCGCATCAAAAAAGAACTTAAGAACAGTATAGAAACTTGGGATAAAGCCTTAGCCAAGAGAAATTTGTATATCAATTTTGAAAAGACGAAGATAATGACCATCGGGAAAAAGAAAAATTTAAAGATAGAATTAAATGGACAAGAGTTGGACAAGTAAGAAGTTTTAAATATTTGGGTGTACAAATTCAAAATGATGGAAAACAGGAGGCAGAAATAAATGAAAGAATAAGTGCAGCAGTTAAAGTGTATCACGCATTAAACGCTAATTTATAGAGAAGAAGGAAATATCCACAAAGACCAAAGTAGATGTGTATAAATTGATTTTTGCCCAATCCTTACGTACGGTAGTGAAAGTTGGGTACTCTCGAATAGAAATAAGAGGAAGTTACAGGCAATAGCAATGAAATACCTACGAAGAGTAAAAGGATTACGAGAAGAGACCGGGTGAGAAACGAACATGTAAGGGGAAGAGTTAAAAGAGGAACCAGTGCTAAAGAAAGTAGAAGATCAACAACTACGATGGTACGGACATTTAATAAGAATGGAAACTAGTAGAGAAGGTGTAGAAGACAAAACCAGGAAAAACAAACAAAGAGGAAGACCAAGAAAAACATGGGATAGTCAAACAGCTGACGTTTTGAAGAAACAAAATATTCCTGGTTACAAGCGAAAACAATGGCATTAAACAGAAAAGAATTGGCAAATTTAATTTCGTTATCATTATAATTATTATGTAAGATTAAGAATCAAGTTTTAGTTTTAGTTCCTATTGTAATTTATTAAAACTTGTTTATACCTTCACACCCTATAGGAGAGAAGGGCATGATTAATATATTACTATCCCTCCGTAATGCCAGGGACGTATTAAGAACACTTGAACGCGTTATGAAACGTGACCAGCAAAGCTGTTTTAATTTGGTCACTGACTTGGAAGATGCACTCATTTTATGGTGCGAAACGTCACCTTTACTAGAAACCTGAGTTTTCTTTCGAAACATTCGCACCATCTAATCGTCCATAATGCGTCCCTGGCAAAATCTTTACAAATTGTGATATTGTATCTAATGTTCTCAGAGGTTTAAATTGCAGAAACAATTTATTTTACAAAAGTTTTCAATTAAGTGGAAATGAATTTCCTTAATTAGAAAATATAATACAACTATAAAAAAAAAAACAATTTTAAACGAAGTCTTCCAAAAACAAATTTTGAATTAAATTTTGAAATTAATTGTTCCATGTAGTACAATTAATTTTTCAATCTCTTCCCTTTTAATATTTTGTTACAATTACTTGCGTATTTATACTACTACCAATACCAGTTATGAAAAATAAATTTTAAAACGGTATAAAAATAAAACAACATTCACCGTTTGAGATCTGCCAAAGCTTGATCAGCAGGAGGTCGAGTTCACGTTGCGACAAGTTGTAAATAAATTTATCAACGAACAACCGATTTTTCTTGTCTTTTTTTAAAGATTGTCAAAAATTCTTTGTTAATTTGGATATTTACGATTTTTTTTAAATGCAACTTTCAATCGAAATAGATTGTGTAGTAAATGACGCTATTGTAGGAAGGTCATGGCACTTGACATATGACATAATGCATTTCAGATCTATAAACTAAGTTAAGAAGAGTAATGATAACCAGCTGTTAGTGTCGGTAGGTCATTAATTATACTCACTTGCTTTTTAATTGACTGAAATCGCAAAAGACACCCGTCCAATTAATTCGGAGATAGTACAGGAGCTTCGCATTTATTTGTTTTAACATTTTGGAAAAAGCATTCGCAAATCCGATACAAAAGAAGTTTCTAATTAAACCCCGCGGAGCCATTTGTGAAACTATTACGATTACTCCACGTCCATTAAATGTAGAACATGTGGAGCAAAACCGTGAATTGATTTCTTGTTCCCATTAGTACAAACACGTAATGAGTTTTGTGGTTAAAACGATGGGAAATAGTTCTAGTTAAGATGCTCTTAGGAATTAGCAGCATGTAATTGACGGAAATATTCGTTCTAAACAGCACATTACGTACGGAAAAACCTATATTAATGTTGACTGGATTAATACCATTAATTTTTTTATGCTTTTGTGCTTGCAATTTATTACGCCGCAGATATATTTATCTGACAACTTGCAAAGTTTTGATAGAACAACAAACACGAATATGTTAAATGAGTTATTTATAATTTAAAAGTCTGCAAGGCATTAATATCGGCACACATGTTTACATGCTGTTGCAAAACACATCATGACAATGACAAATCGTTTGTTTCTCCTTTAACAACATCGGGTTTGAAGCGAACCAGAGGTCGGCACCTAATAGTGCATTTTGTGTGTGTTTTCTTTCTTATTTACATACGTACGTGTATGTAAACGTTAACTTTAATATCGTGTAAAATTTAAATAATACTTGCAGGAGTGTGTAATGAACCGCGTAAACATGTTCATTCAACTTTAATTTTTATTCGTTTCTAATAACTTCCCAAAAATTTAGAGAACAAAGCATTTTATTTAAAAAAATAAGAATTTCAATTAACATCCTTTCTAACTCTGAATGGCATTGATTGAAGCAGGTAGTTGATGTCCTGCATACAGAGAAACAAAGTGTTGGCAACATCCATCAACATGTTGCCAACACTTTGCTTGAAACACAACAAAATTTATATGAATAAATGTTGTCGGTACACATTGCGCGTCAACACGAAAATTAGTCGGCTTCTTGAATTTTGAGAAATGGATGTGACTGGAACACAAAAAGAAAAAACCGAAATCAAAAATTCAAAAATTCTGCGTCCAAAAAAATATGAATCGGTTATAACTCTAATCAGTTATGATTCAGTTAGATAACCATTTTTTTAGTCGTATACAAAAAACTCAAATTAAACCAAAAGTTTTTTGATGAAATTTTTCATTGTAATCAAAAGCAGGGGAAAAATGTTTTAAAGTTTATTAAACACACAACATTTAATTGGTCTTTAAAGCGTGAACATCAAGGTACTATGTATGCATCTACTTGAACTGTGTTAGGAATCACGGAGTGCTTACATTGAAGTTGAACAAAAAACACTGTACTGGGTGAACAAATAAGAATGCAAAGTGTTATATCCACAGACATCTTATTTATTAAATAGACTGGCAATCCCATACTGAAAATGTGAGCCGAATTGAAACTGCGCACGGGGTCTACGGACATGCGCAACAAGGTACCAGTAGTGGAGGATATTTGATTTTGAACATAATATCATAAATATTTTATCGGTTAATTGAAGAAAGATAAGTGTTGCCGGCAGCCGAAGAGTAGGGCGTGGGTGAGAAAAAAGGATCCACCGCTTCTTCAGGACTGTCTTGAATTAAACCGAGGCGCCATAGTCCTAATGCGTGGATACAAACCTGCTTCCGAACTAAAAAGAAACAGACGCAACAATCAACCGTAACAAATTAAAGGAGCAATAAATACAAAGAGAGAGAGACACAAGTAACCTACAAAACGTTATATTTAATAACACACCATAAAAAAGGAACAGGGCACAATTTAAATATATATCCCTTTTACAATTTAAGATAATTCTACGAAGCGTATTCGTTCGTATTCCTATATATATTCGTACACAAAGAAGGAAACAATATATAATTAATAGCAAGTTATTAATTTATGAGTTACGCCACTGGCGTTATATAATCTAACAAGATGGCGACGTGACCCCCACCCGTACAATACGAAGGTGTATTTAGTGTTCGCAGTTGCAATATTTAGCAAAAAAAGTATCGGAGATTTAGGTGTTTCCCAAAAGAGCGCTCTTCCGTGGTAGTACACTTCTACTCTAAAGATCCCCAGGCAATGGTGGGTGAATGAAGCAAGTTCGCGCCTTTACGGTACACATTCGTGTATAGATTGGGCCCAATATATGCGCCAACAAGTGAATTAATTATATTGAGTGAATTAACAGAAAAAGATTATAAATACGTGAACAAATACGTTTCGAGTTCCAATATTTAACTGCACTTAAGGTGCCAAGACAAGTTATAACTTATTTAGGTGTTACGCTTGAGACGTTTTCGGTAGCAGTGTGACGTCCCGGAGATGGTTTGTTTTCAGCGTAGTAGTATAACTAGAATGATCTGACCTTATGTTGTAGATAGAGGTTTACGATGTTGACACACAGGAGGAGATACAGATATGCGGTGTCGGTGCCGGCTGCGGCGACCCTAATTTCGGTAGGATGTCCGTACTTCGGCAATTTTAACAGCGAACCCCAAGTATGCGACACACGCAGCGCCAAGACAAAAAGGTAGAAAGAGATCCCACGATGAATTTAATCAGCCAGGTAATTGGTTTTGTTTAGGTCAAAAGAACCTTTACAGCCGAGTAATTTTAATCCCGGAGTACTCTAATCCCGGAGTAACTCGCCTTATCTGAATGCATTCGAGCGACCATTAGAGGCGAATTAGTACACGCATCCGTCCTAAGATAAACTTCGGAAAATCGAGTAATCAATCCTTTCCCCAGCACTAGAAAAATTTGACGGAATTACGATTAAGCACTCAGATGAAGGCAAATTTTAATTTCATGTAGCACGGCGTGATGGTTGTTGTCACCAGGCGGAAATTGAAGAAACCGAAAATGTATTGGCCAATTAGGACAACGCGGAAGTTGAATTCTGGGAAGTAAATCCCCAAAAATTTTCGTTAAGGAGCAAATACGCGAATATGTCGCGTTTACACCGCGACTCCTTGCATTGGGTGTTGCCTAACTCACAGTGACCGTTACAAACGATAAAATTGCATTTTTTAACACAAAAAAATTTGATAAATTGTTTTAATGATAAAGTCGAAATAAAAATACGTACTAGTTCTTATACATATCGATTTATTTATTGGCATTCGTACAAAATAGTTTATTATGTACAGTTCAGTTATTTTTGTTATTTGTGTTATTTCAGCAGTGTATCAAATAATTATTATAAATGTATCACTTTTTCCAAAGAATTAGAGCTAGTATGATATAATGACATTCAGAACTGTATTGTACGGATTTTGATTTAAGGCTGGAGATGCTTCTACTACAAAATGTCCATTTTCTGCAGTAAATCAACAATTTGCAAGAACTAGATAGCAGTGTCATGTATTTTACACATGTAGAACTGTTACAGCATTACCTACATCGGCCCTTTCTTAAAATTTAATGTTTATTACATTATTTCAAACAAAGAAGTCTGTTTCCGTAATTGTAAATAACAAAATTTGTTTATTACATTCGATTTGACATATAATTCTTTATGACCTAAGCTATTCTTCATTGATTCAAAATGTTTTACTATTAATTTATTAATCAGGTGTCCAGCCTTAAACAAAATTAATTTTAATTCACTTGTTGTTTTAGAGAACGAAGCAAAGAATCTCGAATGCATTATGTATGGAAACGTTTGAGGAGAAACTTCAGATTTCTATTGATGGGTAAAAATAATTAACCTGCTCAAAGTTTGCGGATTAATTTTCCTGTAGCTTTCTCTGTTTGTTTTGTCATACTGTTGAAACGAATTTTGCAGTAGCTTCTTACAATAATTCTGAGCATGTCTAATATATGGTTACTCAAATTTCCATCAACCAGGGCAGTTTCTAGCATATGTTCTGTTAGATTGCTGAAAACTTTTTCTTATACATTTTATTTGCCATTACCACCACAAATGAATCAAAAATGCCGTTTCTTTAGGAATCTTATTATCATTAATCAGAAGAAGTTTCTTAATTTCTCTTTCAACTTCTTCACAAATTATGGCCACATTTTGAGAAGGTTTAACTAAACCGCCATTATTTTTCTATTTATGAGCATAAAAGAATCATCAAAAGCACCAGATGAAATATGTTCTAATGAACCAACACACACCGGACACTTGATGTATCTCTTTGTCATTTGACTACATATCCTGAAACAATAAATGCGAGTTTCTTATCGAGTTCTTGTGTAAATTGAAAGTGACATAAAAACATTTTTAGTTCAACTTGAAAAATCTGTGAAAAAATCTCAAATCATGACATTGTTGAACTAAAACTTTTTAAATGTAACAAAGTTAACTAACCTGCTATGTAAACCACAACATTCTTTGATAATTGGGAAAGATTAGGTAAGGGAGGAATATCACAATGGTCATCGTGTAGGATATCACGCGACAAGCCCATTTTCTTAAATATGGCGATGTCGTCAATAGTGACTATGCCTGATGCACGCAATGATCCACCTTGAGTTGGAACATTCAATAACCCGGTTTTATCTTGTATTAAGCAATTTCCGTTATTGTTTTAATATTATTGTGAACCAACATTCTCTTATATGTATGGTAAAACTGGTATGCCGTTGGATTATTATTGGTACCATTGCGACTTCTGTAGAAAGCATATTAATTTTAGTTCAATCTTTTTAACGACAAGAGTAA
Source organism: Abscondita cerata (assembly GCA_030710515.1). Classification (NCBI taxonomy): domain Eukaryota; kingdom Metazoa; phylum Arthropoda; class Insecta; order Coleoptera; family Lampyridae; genus Abscondita; species Abscondita cerata. The sequence continues at coordinate 37,074 of JALBCR010000952.1, forward strand.
GTTACCTGACACTACAGAAGTACAATTCAAGGTGATCTTGACTCATTTTGTAGCTCAATAGATAATTTAATGAAGATTCTTTAATTACATAGTTATCAAACATCCCCATTAGTGATTTTATGGTTATTAAAAACCTAGAAATGGTGTCTTTTTGCAGTTGCTATGAACAATTGTTCTTCACAATTTCTACATGTTGCAAAGAATTCACACGCTTGTTCTAAAATGGGTCTCCAATATGTTTGATTTTGTTTTCTTAGAGGTGATTTAGAACCTTTGCCAAAAGGACTTTTAGAATTTAGAAGGTCAAAAGTACGATCTATCAATTTAATAAATTTTATAGTTGGCCCCGCGTCTCTAAAAATGGGTCTTTCATGTCCTCCATTAAAAATTCTAAAGCATTTGCGATGCTGTTGCTAAGAATTTGAGCTGCAATATTCACCTAAAACATAATATTAACAGTCTTACGATTTTAGTAGAGTTAAATTTATACCTTCATCTTTTGTTTCATCCAGTCCATATGCTTTTTCCTCAGTTTTGTTCCAAATGAGAAATTTTCCGATTCCTGAAGTTCATGTAACTTTTCAATGTATTTGTAATCAATCACTCCCTCATCCGTTTGCATTATTTTGTCACTGCCCACACGTTACGCAGCAATTTTAGCATTTGACAGGCATCAAGGATAATAAAAACCTTAGATCTATCAACTGGATGACTAAAGTAGGGTTCGATTGAATCAAAATCGTCTATCTTAGCTCCTAATTTTTCACCATGCTTAAGTGGGCGCTTGGTCCATCACACGTAACTGATGTAACAGTAACACCAACTTCTTGTAATTTAGTTAGCGCTAACTGCACGACGTTTGCTTTTCTTGAGCTGATAGTGATTTGATCAGAAAATATCCTATTGGAAGTTTCAATGTCCATTTACCGCCACAACCATTAGTACCAGTGCCTCTTTTGCAGGATCTAACTGATCATCCTCAATTTCAGTACCACAATCAATGTACCCCCAAACCTTGTTCTTTTGAAACTCAATTTGCTGTTTTATTGACATCTCATCCAGCATAAGTGAACAAATTGTTTTTATATTTTATTCTTTATTTTCATTAACTTTATTAGTTTAAAGCGATAAATGATTGTTTTGTAAATCCCGGCATGCAATCTACATTTGATAGCCAGTTTCTCAAAGTTCGTGGGCACGGTAAATTTAATTGAAAATGTTCTCTAACATAATCATAAGCCTTACTTGAGTAGAATTGCAAAGTAAGCGCAAACTTTTTATTTCCGGCGGATACTCTTGAGATATATGTTTTGATTATCTTGGAGCATACGAGTCATTATGGCTATTGGTACATCAGAGTAAGACTTTTCTAAAACAAATTGCGCATCTCCAGACAATAGTCGTAGTTTCTTCAACTCCACAACAATATCACCTAGGCAAGAAATTCTTCGTCTCAACCTTTTCACCCTAGCCCTTTCATTTTTTAAACTGGTTCTAATTTTAGAATTGCATTTTTTCGTGTCCGTCAAGGAACGGTTCAGTTTTCTTGGTGATTTACTACAAAATTTCAATTAAAATAAATACGTTAAATATTTGTGGACAAATGTACCAATAATTATGAAAGGTTCGTAATATTTTACGGTTTCTTTTTGGACTTCCCTTCAATCCTTCACTATCTGTGGAAGTGAAATTCATTTTTCTTTTTGTTCCACGGTTAGCTAGATTGAATGTAAATGATTTTGAATTTGTTGTCAATTCCCTGTTAAAAATAAGGTAACATATAGTTTAATCTTTTAATATAAACACAAATATGCTCACTGTAAATTTGTTGTAGAACACATCGCAGCTTCAACTGAGTTTTTTCCAAAGTCAAAAGTACTTATTGATGGAACAGCCGATACACTAAATCAAAGAAGATTAAATTCAATTACCACAACATATTTATTATCAATTATACATACTTTCCAGTACATGTTTTTACTGTAGTTGATGAACTAAAAAAGTGAATTATATAAATTCAAGTGTAACCCACTAAATTACATACCCTTTCATTTCTGGAAGTAATTGGGTTTTCACCGATGGCTTTAAATTAATTGTGGGAACAGCATCTTCCTTAAGGCATCGCTTGTTATTCATCATAATGAAGTCTTCATCATGAAAGTGTCTAGAACATACACTTGCGTCCTTATAAACCCTATCACTAGGATCTCGATTTAGAGCTGTTAGCCACTTTTCACGCCGCTTTGTCGTTACTCTAAAAATTAATAATACGTTCAAAGAATAATTATTTGCCTGCATACAACAATTTTACTTGATAACATGAACCAATACTTACTTGAAAAACTGAAGATTTTCGATTAATTTTCTACTGCTACTGTCACAAAATGCAAACAAACAGGAACGCATTTTTTATTTAATAATAATTAACTATGTGTTTTAACTTCTAATCAAAGTAAACTTGTAATAAACACAAAACACAGGTTACATGTGAGGTTACAACACAGGTTACAATAATAACCAGTTATGGCAACCTGAATTCATTTAAAAATAAAATAACTGTATATTTTTCAATGCGCATGTCCAGAGACCCCCGAAATTATGTTCAAATCGGCTTATTTTGTTTTCGCGCATCTCATATACGCTGCCAGTCTATTTAATAAATAAGATGTCTGTGGTTATATCTCAGGAACTACTCATCGTAGAGACTTGCGGTAAAAAATTTCATAACAAAAATGGCCACAAGAAAAAGCTGGAAATTATTTTCAAATTATTAAGATGGCCGCTGCCACCTTAAATTTAAAAATTTGGATTTAGTCGGGTTTTCGCAATATTAACACAATAAATAAATAAATTTAAAAAAAATGACGGTGACGTCATTACTCGAAAGTAATTCACCTTGTATATTAGATTATTATTTTAAAATACAGTAAATTAAAATCAAAAATTGACGTGTTTCAGGATTGTTTCCTAAAATGTTCTGTTTAGCTAAAAATGAATTTGTTCCATACTTTACGGACACACTGTAGAGATTTTACCTTTATACTGCAGAAAACATTAATAACCAATAACGTAGTCCTTTATTGACATTGACGTTACCCTAATAAGCGATGACGTTTAGCGTTACTGTGGTAGCGTTGTTGACGTAACTATGAAACGGTAATACAAAAAACATGCCCACAGTTTGAATCTCGGTTATAACATGTAATTTAATGTAAATATCTACAAATTGGTCATTTTCGATAATTAAATTGGTTGGAGACCTTTGGAAAAGTGTGTACTCACTATCCGTTGGCAATAAGGAATCTTTTCGGTGATATAATTAACCCTGAATCTGCAACGTTAAGTTCGTACCAGTGGCGGCTCGTGGTCAATCATACTGGGAGGTCAAAAATTAATTTAAAAATAGGTATACTTAAAAAATATAAATAACTCAAATGCACCGCAAAATTTTATACAATCTACAATTTTGTTCAAAATATAGCGATTTTCGAAACTTTCTCATTAAAATCTCTAAGGGATTTTCTATAAGCATTGTCTAGCTGTGTACGAATATCAACATTTCCTACGGTTGCAAAATTTACCGAGCATTTCATGTGTTCTGCAGACGAAACATGTTTTTTATTTCCTCTTTTAAATGTTTTAAATCTCTGACACCGGATTTGGACTATAGCGAGTCTGACGAGTCTTTATAAAATAATAAACAAACAAAACAGTAAAATACATTTGATACTTCACAACCACATATCCAGTTAGCTAAATCGTACATTACCTTGCGAAAGTTTCAATGAACATCTTTATTTTTGTCTTTGCTAGTCTGTCGTAAACTTAGTTCTGGCAAAGGACCACCATTTGCCTAGAACTCAACTAATTTTGTAAAATTAAGTTTGTTAGCACTTTTTAGTTGTTTAATTTTCTGCACTACCGACATTTTCTATTATAGCGCATGCACATGCGAATCAAAAATAGTATTTTTACAAAACAACACAACAACAGTAAAACGTATCAATATAAATTCTTAAATTGATTTAAAACACGTGAAAATCGAATCAAAAAATCGAGCGTAGTTGTACACCCTATACGAAGTCAACGTAAACTGCGGGACCCGGCTCACGACCCAAAGTTGATTATTGTTTCGGACGTTCGCGTTTATTCGGGCGCTTCACGTTTTTCGAGTTTTTCCGGGTAGATCTAATTCAATGAAGACAATTCGCACCGCCAGCCCAAGGTTGAAGAGGATGAATTACGAACGACGGCCGACAAATTTTAAGTTATTGTACTTGCGACTTAATTACCTATTTTAATAAAACACGTAATAATGAATATTTTTTATATATTGTCAAAATTTTGGGAGGTCATTGACCAAATGACCATATGGACAAGCCGCCACTGTTTGTACTGCAATGTTACTAGAAAAATAATTGACAATTGCGCTATTCCCTCATTAAAAAATAATAAATAAAAAGAATAAACATAGTCACTTCTGGTTCCTTTTGGCAATTCATAGCTACCAACGTACTTTGTGCCTTGTCAATGTAAACGTGCCAACGTATTTCCACATGGTAGTAAAAGGTGTTTCCCACAGTTCGAGATGAAATTAACTCGAATAACTTTTTTTCAAATAACGTCATTTGAAACCAGTTGCTTTATTGCTGGATATGAATAAAAAGAAGTGTGCAGAATCTAGTTGGTGGCGTTTTGAGGAATTAAAATTCAACTGTTAAAATAATACTTAAGGCCAGTTCCACCCATCTTGGTTAAGTTTAACAATTGGGTAAATACAATCGTTTAGTACTCTCTTAAAACCATACTAACTAAAACCCAACTAAAATTTGCAAGTTCTGAACTAATGATTCATATGCATAGATATCAAAAAATAAACTTATTTTATGACAGCTTTCAATCTGACAACACTGCAATTTAATACAGATTTTAAAACAGATACGATCTGACAACTAGTCCTGTGAAGAAGAGCATATTTCAATTGATAATATTAGAGAATTTGTGTAATTATAATAGAAGAAAAAAAGAAGAAAAGTAGCATAAGAGAAAAAATAGTTCTGGCATGGAAAAGTATCCAAAGAAATATACATTGATGCCTCATTTGTATGTTGACGAAGAAAACATATTTGATTCTGATTTAGAGAAAAAGATAAAGATGTTTCATTTGTTCCTGAGCAGATATCCCAGATATTACAAGATACTGAGGTATCTTGTGTCAATATAGAAAAGTTCTTTGTTTCAGGAGATTGTGTAAATGTAAGAAATAAATACCCCAGCAGTACATTTGTGCATTTTCTAAATTTTTTGTCTGATTTCATCAGCTTCGGTTTCTTCATTTAAATCAAAAGTAACACCATTATAATTAAAACACAAAATACACACTGGTCAGGGTAATTTCTTATACGAGTTATTTTTTTGACCAAAAAGTTAGGTTAAACTGATATTTAAACTTGGAGTTTCAATGGTTTAAATATTTAAAACTTAACTAAGGTTAGTACAGTTTATACGATTTACGGTTAAACCTAAAGTTTTAAAGTTATTATTGCAATAAACTAACTGCGCGTGCGCGAACTGTCAAATGCGCGACTTATTAAACGCGTTTAAGTTTTCTGAAATTTTCCACTTTTCTGTGCAAGATTTCTTCCGTAAGAACCTTCTATGAAGTATTACAAAAACTAAAAATAGAAGAATGAATTCGTTAATGTGGTTCTCAAGTTATGGCGTGACAAAAAAAATCCGGATTCATTTTTATATATAAGATTAACTTGTGTTTTGTAGGGTTTTCCACGTAAGACGTGCATTAAAAGTTTATTAAAAGTTCTCATCAAGCTAGGAATTTGAAATTTTGGAAGTGATTATAGACATAGATTGTTGTCTTTTATGATGGAAATTTAGAATCGTTTAGAAGGCTACTAAAGAGGATAACACAGCTAATTTTCGCAAACAACCTATACCTGATCATTAGCAAAGAGATTCAAAAAAGTTGTAGGCTAAATTATAAAAGAATTTGAAGGGTTCAGCGTCTCTGAAGAGTTCGACAAAGCGTGCATGAGGGACTATTTTTCAAAATTAAAGAAAACTTACCTCCACACTTTTTTCAAGAAATTAAGTCATATCTCACTAACAGACATTTCTTGGTCAAATACGGTGACTTTCAAACTAATTTATTTGCCATCAAAAGAGTGTTCTGGGCCCACTGTTATACATTCGTTTTACGGTAGACCTACCAACTAAGAGAGAAACAAACACTGTTTTTATTGCAGCCATTATTACATTGAGCTATCATCAAACCCGTTTGGAGTTATGGCATACAATTGTAGGGAACTGCAAGTAATTCCAATAAGATATACTGAGAAGATTCTAAGCCAAAGTTTAACATACTCCTAGTAAGTGTCGAACTTACCCGAAAGTAAAGACGAGAAAACTATAAATAAGAGATTCAAGCTCTCATGCAGAATTATGAAACCGTTTTGAATGACTTCGTGAGTGTAGTGTTATAGTGAAGGCGAAATTCAAATCGTAATTTCCCAACAAATAGAAGAAAGACAATTGTTATTTTGACCCAACTTTCACTTTAATTTAGTTTCACAAGTTGCTTACCGAACTAGCACGAATTGTTTCGTAATTTTAGTTTCGAAGGCAACAAGTTTGATAGAGGCTCGGTACAACCAGCTAGCTTCGATAAATTTTCTATAAATTGTATAAAGCTTCGTTAGAGTTTCGATATGTAGGCTATGCTAAAAATTAGATGAAAGACTTCATAAAACTTCGAAATAGTGCTTATAAGACTCTATATGGAATCAATAAATAACAAAGCTCTATAAAGTCTTAAAGTAGTATTTATATCACTATTATTGGGCTCACCAGAGAAACCTTGGTAACATTTCGATAGTGTAATTATGGAGTCGATATCGGTGGACAAAATTCACATTTTCTGTGTAGACACTATATGAAAAGAGCAAATTGATCAAAGCTGGATGCTAATTATTATTATTATTTATTAAATATTTAAACTAACAATACTTTTATTATTTGAATCTTAAAAAAAAGACAAATAAAAAGAATAATTACCGGTGTAATAGCGTCTTTTCAAATTTTATGATTACTTAAATTTTCTTTCTTTGATATTTAAGGCTAGGAATAAAATATCGAGATACGGTTTTCACTAGCCTATTTAGGTGTCATTTCACTACATTTTTATGGAAAAAAAGTCATATTATTGCATTTAAATTTTGCAATTTTCTGCTGTTAATATCAAAAAACGCGCTCTAGCGGCATCACTAAGAATTAACCATATCACAGGTAAGATGGGTTTGATGGAACAATAAATGTTTTTCAAAGAGACCAAGTTTGTTGAAATCCGTTCAGTCGTTTAGGAGTTACAGTTGTTTATTAAAAAAAAACATTGAAGCCCCCCCACCACTTTATTTTAATAGATACGTCAAAAAAGAGTTAAACAAAAATTACTCGAATAAAGCTTAGCTTTTAAGAACATATATTTTTTTAGTACATTTACTAGGTAGATTTCAATGAAAAATTACTTTAAAGGTTTAATATGGCGGTTACGCCCTTGGCGGCCATCTTGGAAATCTGAAAATAATTTTTTTGCCACTTTAATCCTATATTTTTTGCCGCAAGTCTCTACAACGAATAGTTTCCGAGATACAACACTTTGCGTTCTTATCTGACCACCCGGTACATGGAAAATAAAGTGTATTCAGTAAAAACACATTCTTCAATGGCCTTTATTTTTACAAGAAAACAATTTTAAGATTTAACATTTATTTAGTCACTAACTTCCTTTTCTCTTAGTTGCTAATGTAGTTACTAATTTCCTCTCCTTTATCACTCAAGTCATTTATACCTTCTTGGTCTTGGTCTTCTTGAATGCTGATTCCATCATGCAGGGCAAGGTCGGTGGACATCCCCTTTCGACGTTTTGCTGCTAGAATTGTTCGATTTTTAGTACAAGAAACACGTACTGGTATTGAATTACTACGTTTCGAATTGGACATTAATCCCTGAAACCATTTCTGCAGTAATACTACGGTGTAAGTTTCATCTACGATATTCCATGGACTAATTGAAAATAAAAAATTAAAGACACGCAAAAGAATACGCACATTGCATACCTAACGGTCGCTGACTGTGTTCTTTCAAAAGTTACGAATAACATAAGTACAGTTTTGCTTTCATTTAAATGCAAGTTAGTACGGCCAAAAGTTTTACGGTTTCACTTTAGGTATATGTTACAGATTGGTGAAATGGCTAAGGTGCTGGACTACCGATGCAATGGATCAAGGATCAAACCCGGCACAGGGGGGACACTATTGAGAAATTGAAGAACTACGTCGAATTTCTACAATTAGATGTCAATCAATTAAAAGAAGGCGGGCGGACATAGAAGAAAATGGAGAAATAATGATGAAGAAAAGTCTTAAAATTATTTTAAAAAATTTTTTTATAACCTCTATACGAACTCTTTGCTGCGCCCTTACCGAGCCTTAAAAATAAAGCAAGACGCATTTGCAACTTCCATAAAACTTGAATTTATTGCTTTCAACTGACCTAATCAAATATCAGTACCGACGTTGGAGCTTCTAAACGTAACTTGCTATGACTGAAATAGCCCTTATAAGGTTTCCTTAAATCTTTAGTATAGTAAAGTTTCGCTACGACATTACAGAGTTTCTTCAATGGAATTGATAACTTCGGAAGAACCTCCATACATACTTCCAGTAGTCCTTATTGTAGCTTAACAGAATCCTTTCTTTTGTCGAGGTTAAAACACTTTGATAACTAGCTTCATTACTACCTCTCTCAGTTTCTATGGAGCTACCTGTGCTAGTTAGGTACTGTCCAACGCCAGCGTTTGTTCAGTTATAGAAACGCAACTGTGATGATTTCTAATGAGAATGAAATTTCAGGTGTTACATAGTTCGTTGGGTCGTATTTGTAATTGAACAAAATTCTCTTGCTAATTAAGAGGGAAATGGATTTATTACTTAAGTAATGTTAACACTAAACACATTTCAGTTCACAATCCTTTGGTTCCATCGGTTAGCAAATTATGTACTATTATAGCTATGATCAGTCAAACTACGTAGTTAAGTTATAAGAAAAATCTCATTGAACTTTTCTAACACGTTTTCTATTAGTTAAGTAATTAAGTTAAAACATTTTATAGAAAAACCAAAATACGTGAATTTTGACATATTGTAAATCAGTTATGGAATCAACCCCTTAGTCCTCAGAGACTACTTTTAAATAGTTTTAAACGACAATAATATTAAATAAAATTTAAAAGGGTGATCTTGGGGGCTATTCAATTGACCTTCTTCGACCAATTCAGTGATTTGGAAATCGATGATCTAACCGTCCTATAACTTGTTGAATATAATGAGGAGGTGCTCTGTCTTGTTGGAAATAAAGTTAATCTTTGTTTTAAAATTGATTTCCATCCACTTCTCTTTTGTCTTGAACAATTAACGGATCGATGACATTTTCCAACAGTTCAAGAAAACGTTAACCAGTCAAGTGATTCTATTTCCAAAATTTCCTGCTCAGCGTGTCACCTCTGTTTAGTGAACATTATTTTTTTACGCGTAAATAATTTTGACCTTATTGAAGAATTCGTTTTAAGTGGGTTGTACTGTATTTTAAGTATGTTTTGTGTGCATATGCTTTCGTGCTCAGTTCGCTGCAATATTTGTTTCTTTTTCATTTGATATTTGAAAATTTGAAATTTCTTAACTTTGATTTTTACAATTAAGCTTGAAAGGTGTATTCATGTCGACATGTTTTTTGTTTGTTCCATAAAAGAGCTGGCGAGTGACGTAGTTTTTAAAAGTAAATTTGATGTTATGTCTAAACTCTATAGTAAAATTACAACCCACGGTTAAATTCTGAATTTGCAGATTGCTTATATTTTTGAGAACTGTTGTTTGTGTATGTAGAAATTTAGAGAGGGTGACACACTCCCGAGTATGTATTTTTATATTTTTAGATTAGTCTGTAAGCAGATTCAAGACTATGAGGTAAAATGTTTAAAAAATAAGTAAAAATAAGTAGCGGAAATTGTTATTGTTAACAATTGCTAAATATTGAACAGTGTATGAACTAGTGATTTGTATGCAAGTATTATATTAATGATAAAGTAATGTGCTAGGAACCACTCGGTTCGCAAAATGAAAGAAAAGTTTCATTTGTTTGGTGCGCATTTAAGGATAAACCAATTAAATTACGACGACGTCCTTGTGTATTTTATTTGCTTTGTTGTTTGAAATGAAATGAAGTGAGAAGGAGTTGTAAATTTCAAGTTTGATGCTAAATTAATTAATTATTACATAATCTCATTCGTTTTATGAACTTTGTGAATTTGTAAAAGTTTTAGGTAAACTTCGGCATAATCTTTGTTACGGAAGTAAAACGTGCGGTACCGCAATTATACGTTCGGTTTAAAAGATCTGGATGACGCCTAATAAAACCCCAAATCTGACTCCGTGATAAGGAACTTTAGTCATTTAAAAGGTATGTAAGAGACATTTTTCTAGACCCACCCCTCGCCCGTTGAGTTAGTTTGGCACTTTTGAAGCTTTGTTGCTTTTGAGTTTTCATGGTGTAACAAAAGTTTACTTTTTCTTGAACAACTTGGATGCAGCTCGTGAGGTTTAATTGCTCTTACGATAGTTGTTTGAGATAATTCTGGTTCAGCAGTTGCCTGACGAGTTGCAATTGTAGGATTTATGACAAACTGACCAAGTACTTCAATATTAATCTGTTTATCTAGGATCCTTTGCAATCCTTTCTGTGAAACACATCGGCCTGACTTATATTTCGATCAGGATGTGTGTTGTTAAAAGTGATTGCAATTTTAGTGAAGAACGATTTACAAAGACTTGATTTTATTGAAACGGATACTGTCGCTTCTTAATTCTAATTTTGGGTCAAAATTTTTAAAAATAAAAACTAAGTACGCCACTGAAATCCTTATTAAATCTGCGCGTTTGCCAATGTAAAATAATGTGGACTCTGACTTTTTCTCAATCTTCCTTTTCCTCTAATTCCCTCCTATCTCTTTTAAAACCTCGAAAGTTTTTCTATCCAGGAACACGGTAACATCACCGATATCAACATGCCGATAATTTTGACATATAAAGTGACATTTTTTTATAATCAAAGTAGGTAAAAAAGGTCCACTTTTCGTAATTAGTTACGAAAAGTAAAATTTTTCACCACTTTTGTTTTGACATTATTTTGGTAGGTAATGGTAACCATCGATCAACTCGATTAGAATTTGAATTCGAAATAGATTTTATTAATTTTTAAACTTTATTTTTTCAAAATTAAAAAATAAACAAGCGTTTTGCCGAGAACTCCACATTGTAGTAATACTAAAAACATATACTGACTTCTAGAAAAATTGCAACACTTAGAAGTTGTCGAACGATTTTAATGAAATTTTCAGGAAACGTCTATTTTCATTAAACTCATTAAGACGAGTTGAAAATGAGAAATGAAAATTGCGTTTAGGAAAAAAATAGTTTAAACAAAAGTTATGAACAATAAAATTTGCAACAACTTTTTTTATAACTTTTTTTGTGTAATTAATATTGGGCGAGATATTGTTACAATAATTAGTGTCACGTGATTGTTATATCTCAGTAATTACTAACCGAATCAAAAAATAGTTTAAACAAAAGTTATGTGTAATAAAATTAAAAACAACTTTTTATTTGAAACGATAATGTAATACTTCATTACAAAAATCATGCGTTTCCTAACTGATACCATAAATAGCTATTTCAAAAATGTATGTATACCTATGTCCAAGCTTTCAATAATTTGTAACTAAATAATAAATGTAATGGGTTTTATTTGTTACGCCACACCGTAAATTTTAAGTTATGTCCATTGGTATGTCAACATATACTTTGTTACAATTTTGACAACTTATTTTATAGATTCCCGATTAATCACACATTTTCATTAGACCTTCGCCATTTCCTAAAAGATCTTGTAAATTTTAATACTAGAAATTATTTTTTTTATGATCATTTTATGAAATTTGACATATTTCTCGTCTGTTTAGTTATTCCTAACTTCCAAAGTTATAACGTTTTTAATGTTTAAATTAATATGTTACGTTTCCTAAGCATATTGATTCCGGAAAACTATTGAATACTTCGCAATTTGGTGATCGAGACAACCACAAAATACTATACCTACTAAAGAATGTTAAAGAAAATTTGAACAAAGATGAAAAAAAAATAAAACAGACACTTAAAAATAAAAGAGTAGGTATTATTTGGATAAGTAGAGTAAGCTAACAGAATAATTCTTTCCAGTAAATATTGTGTTTTTAAGTTTGTATAACAAACGGTTTTTTGTGGATGACTCGTGTAACTTCTGAAGAACCAGAAGAACGATGAAACACTTCCGGATAATAAAAATTTTGATACAAATGACAATGAAGAATGTAGTCCTAGATTTGAACTCGACTTAAAAGGCAATTACTGAGAAAGTCTCATAATAACGCGAAGAACCTGTCTGAGAGCACGACCATTGTTGCAGTACCAGAAAATGTAGAACAAAAGCGTAACTCATTTACGCTAACATGCTTATTTTTAATTACTATACACTACACTGAAAATAAAATAGAATGGTTAATTCAATCTTTTAATAATTTTTAGAACCATAATCAAAAGTGATATGTGCGCAGATATACAATAGATTGTAAAAGAAGCTAATTACCGCATCAAACTGCCTAGAAGAAAACCATACATAAAAGTTATTATGATATAAGAAACTCAATGCCACATCTTTTCTTTCTTCGAATTTCTAATTAAAACGGAAGGTACTTCAAAACCTATTTGTTTTCAGAAAATAAATCATAGGAGTTTCATACATACTCTTCATAAAGAAAAATTACTAAGCGCGAAAACGGTGAGCAATTCTACATAACATGCGCGTACAAAAACATTTAATTACTCGTTTTAGACAAAAATTATTTACGATCACCATTGTTTAAATAAATACCCGTATACGTATTTCTAATACTTTTACGGTTAATAATTTCGAATGTAACATAAAACTTAACTAAACGCGATCATAAAACTAAAGAATGGGTCATAAAATAATGAAATTAAAGACCGAAGGAAACAATATGGGTAATTTTAACTGTTGGGGTGGACGTAAAATTAAATTTGCGAAAACGATCCACCAAACACGTTCTTTAAATAAAACTTTTATACAAATTTAAAAAATGTTTTAATAAACAACTCAAAAAAAAGGGCGTAGTACACAGTTATTGAACAACTATTTACACATCTGATGGACCAAGCAGAAGTATCGGATAACACATTGAAGAAAGTATTAAAACAAATGAAAATGCAGCAATTCTGGTGAACGAAGGAAATGAATTGATAAGAAAAAATTTTTATTAATAAACAATTGTGTCAGGAAATACCTATCCTCAAAAGAATGAAGCATATCGAATGTCTGTTCATCTAATGAAGATAGAAGAGAAAATGTGACCAATGATAACCTTTAAATGGATACTGTTCGGTAGGAAGAATAAAAATAGAACAAGCAAGTCATGGAAAGAGGGGTGCGGAATACTATGTTAAACAGAAAATTAGAAAATGAACAAGCACTTATTAGAAATCTAAAATATAGAGGGTGTTCTACAAGCTGTATCACAAGCTTTCTTAGCTGACTGATCTTAATATTCTAAAAATTTTTTGATAAAGAACAAGGGTCAAATTTGTCATTAGAAGTTACAAGCATTTAAATTTGTTACCTTTGCAGGTTCTACATGATCGTTTAAATGCAGATTCGTATAGACATTGAGGTACAATATCGTGGCATCTCATTTACCCGGTTGCCATCCCTACCCATCACTACTTGAATTTCTATTATTAATTGTTAATAAAGATTGAATGCTTGTATAACAAAAATATTAAGAACTTTGACAGCTGTCTTTTTAGAAAAGAAATTTTATAATTTTGAGAACCTCTTTAAAATTATTTAGTTGTACAGTATGCAGTTTGTCTTTTACAAATAGAATGATATATTTTTAATAGAAAACTAGATGAAACCTCCGTCCCATCGGACGGGACTAGGATACAAAAAAAGCCTCCCTTGTTAGACCCCCGCCACACAGATCCCCCATTCGCCCCTTATTTTCCATTCTATATTGGCCAAGCCTATAAAGGGACAAAGAAACACAAAAATTTTGAATCTTAGTATATAGATGTGTGAGAATTTTTTTTAACTTGTAGATAATAAAATTTTTTTAAAATTGTTGCCAAAATAAATAATCGGATATCTTTTATTTATTAATTTAGATACAGCCGCACCACAGTTTTAAAAGCGAATTATGGGCGGGGACAGCGAAATACAACAATAGTTAAAATTACTACATAGGGAGACAGACAATATAAATGGGAAAGTAATTAGACTTAGGTGATGCAATAAAGTAATACAGAAACTATAATACATACAAAAAAAGTTATAATGTTATGAAACGGTAAATCGGTCAATCATCTAGGAATCACTGCAGAGTGATTTTATCTCTGCAGTAGAAGTATGAAAGATATCAATTTTACGTAAAGTACTGTTGCCGCATACAGAGAAAATAGGAGACGATTTCAGCACGAGCGTACGAGGAGTGGATAGGTCGAGGAATGGAAAAAGATAATTTAGCCAACAGTTCGGGAAAATCGACAAGGTAGTGAATACGTTTGTATAGAAAGAGAAGAGAAGAGGTAGTACGACGACTGCTTAAGTCAAAAAAGTTGAACCTAGTCAAAAGATCAGACTCCTGAAAACCTCTAGGAGGGTAAATCCCGTCAGTGTGATAAGCAAGACATTTTAAGAATTTGCGCTGAATGTTCTTCAGTGCCCGGCCGAGATTGAATACGGGTCTTGTACAACAAAAGAGGTAAGACAGCACTTAAAAATCTGTAGAGTATCTGATAATAAAACCAAGAGTCTTATGTGAAGAGGAAACAATGGTTCGAATGTGCAAGCCAAAGGACAGAGACAATTCAAAAGTGACACCCAGAGATTTAAAAAGCTAGAGCGGGTAATGGTGATATCGGAAAAAGAATCATTAAAAAGAATTGGAGATTTTGCTCTAGTAAAAGAAACGACATGGCATTTAGGAACGCTTAGATCTAAGTGGTTAGACCGACGCCATTCATGAAAAAGATTAAGCCTTCTCTGAAGCACAAGAGCGTCAGACGTATTACATGAAATATCTTCATGTCATTCGCATACAGTATTCTCATTCCCATTCTCATTCCCAAAAGCCCCGGTACCGAATTTCGTGCAAATAGTGCAACTATTAAAAAAATTATCTAAGAAAAACTAATAAAAATAATAAGTTAACGCTCTACATATATTTCGGAAACTAGTTATCAACTTTTAGGCTAAGATAATTTGGGTTAAATCGGCACATTTTAGTCCCAGAAATCTATAGTAGCTCTATGTACACGGAATATCGTAATATACCCTGCATAACAAAATATAGTTTCTGTAAAGAGAAATCATCGGATGAGTTAGCCAAGATAAAGGTCCATGGTAGAAAAATAAGAAGTTCATACAAGGAGACGTAGTCGCCTTTTCTAAAGTATAGGACAAATGATGAGTGTTCCCTGAAAATTTATGAAAATTACTAGGTGAGCAACCGGGAACGCTAATAAGGAGGATAAGGTGGTCCTCGTCGAGTATAGGGTCACAGTTTCTGACAACCAGACAAGGTTTGGAGGTCAAAAGAAGACCAAGTGGAATTTTGGACGAAATTAAACTGCACAAGGGACAGTAGGTTGCAAAATTAGTTAATTTATGAACATGTGTATTCGGTAAAGTTAAAGTCACCCAACACAACGAGGTTAATTAAAAGTCACAAATTAATGTTGGCTCTACTACGATTTTAAATGGCAGGGTGTTGCACAACTTCAACTGTTATTTTGTTCTGGTATTTTAAATAAAGCCCTCTATTTTGTTGCAGATTCAGGTTTTTAAGAAACTTTTATATCAACTACATATAAAAATGTATACATTTAACTAATAGGTATTAAAATTGTTGAAAATTAAATTCAGATTTATTTTCAATGAATTTAAATTGCCATGCACAACTCATGCTGAATTGTCCTTCCTATTTAAATTTTATTTCTTTTTACTTTTTAATCATCATTCGTCTCTAGTTGGACAGACACTTCCTCATTCTCCTTCAGATTTTTCGATATTCTATTCAATTCCTCCATCTAAATCCAGCTGATCCTTTAATGTCTTCAGCCTATCTAAGCTGTAGTCTACCCCCAGAGTTGTATTTTTTGTACATTTTTACCGAATGGTGTGGACACAAACTTCCATTTAAGTGAAGCTATCTATTACTTTAGTTTTCTAACTTATTCACTGTATTTCCTTTTGGTCTGTTAATGAATATGGTAATCCATTTGAAAAACAAAGTAGCGTTATGTTAAGCATGTTTCCGAAGACACTGTAAAACTAAAAACAATTTTGAACTATAACTCGTCAGAAATTTCGTTTAAATTTTGAGAAAACTAATAATTTGCGATTCTAAGGTGATGCAAAAAATTAATTTGAACGCTCTCTATTTTGAAAGGGAACATTTTTTTTACATCTGAATTGCTTACATTTCTTAGGTTTATGAAAAATTATACTTAGTTGAAATAGGAATACTTATAAGAGACAAAAATTTAAAATGAATACTACCAGTGACATGCATATGATTGAAGACAATCTCGATTCCACAACCCATTTGGCAAAGTGATTTTTTAACTAAACTCAAATAAGTTCCGTAACAGGTAAAGTTGATACCTGTTTCAAATTCGCAAAAATAGTAAAATTTGCGATTTGAAGGTAATCAAAAAACTAAAAAAATACAGTTGCCAGTTTTGTAATCTTATGGCAAATAATTTTTGGTAAGGTACGTTTTTCCGCATTTAAAATAATTTTACGCAAAATAATCATTGTCCAATTCTTTGTTGACGTAGCTTCTTATAAAACTGACAAAGTGATGTATAAAGAAAATGACATTCAAAAGAATTAGCAAAAAAAAGGCAATTAGATGGAGTTGTTGGAGATGGCATGAAAATATTATTTATTACTTCGTTATGTAAAATTCATTTTACAAAAACTATATGTCAATCGTGTTCAAATTGGTACCAAATTTCAGTCTGGTGCTGCTTTATTCACATACAATACTCGTTTATCGGCTTAACATCAGAAAAATGTCTTGTCAATTTTTTCCGTTTTTACAAGAGTGTGTAGTACAAAAACTTCCCAAATAATTTCATACATTTCAAACAAGATTCGGGTGCATAAATTTTCTACCTTTCTGGAAAAATCGTTTCTTTAATTTGGTTGATTGAGTTACACGATTCGTTTATCGTCTCAATATATTGAAATACATTCTCTGAATTTCATTCAGATTTTACAAGCGCGTGCACAAAAACTTCAAAAATACGCTAAAAAACAATTGACAAGGATGTTCTACCCTAGTATAGTTCGGATTTCAAGATTTTTATGTTGCGATGTTATTTTCATCCTACTACCAATTTTGCTAGACTCACCCATATTTGTAAAGAATTTGTCCATCGCAGGTGGTTCGGATAGAATTTTAAAGCTGATTGTAAATAGAGTTAATTCCATTGTAAATAACACTTCCATGTAATCCATTAACAGCTACAAAATTTAGTAATTATGTCAAGGTCATTAAGATTATGTGGTCGTGTAAAAAAACCGAGAATCAGGACTTTGTGCAAGTGTAAAACCATCAAAAGCCCTTAAGCCCAGGGTGAAAACATTTCGCGAGGTTTAATTAAAAGAAAAAAACACTTAAAACGTAATGAATTGAAGAGTGGAAATAACAAAGGAGGTAAGTGCCATAATCATGTTTTTGAGATAATCAGCAAAAAACATGATCAAACACAAACAAATCTTTCCAACAAAGTTTTTTCATACAATGTTACAATACATTACGGAATGAATAATGACAGTCTCATAAACAACCTAACTCAAAACAGCAACGCAAAAAAATCTGCAAAAAAATAGAAATGGGGTAAGTGAGAAAACTTTTTGATGAAGGATACTTCTTTAAGACCAAATTTATTGTTTACTTGTTTCTGGCTGAGACTCCCCAACTGGATTATCCACATATTGTAATATTTTTTTGTAAAACTCCTGGTGATTTGGATCTTTCAAGATAAGGTATCATAGACTGGAGGCTTTTTTTCATATTCGCAGACACTTTATTTTTAGGATGCAACCCATGTAATTCTGCTTTTCTTAAAGTTTTTAAAGTTTTTCCCTTCTTCAAAATGTTTGACATATTCCATAGTTCAGAAAATGATATGATTTTGTTTTGATGTTTGTTGGATTTGCTTTCTCGATCCGAATAGCAACCGCTTTACTTATCTGCAACTTGGATGTATTGAGTACCTCGTCAGCAGCTGCTTTGATGTCCCAAAATGTATGTTTTGTCACATCAATTACATTAAAGAGGGGTTGTATCTAGCTGACTTAATAACATCAATCAAATCTTCAGGAACGAATACCTTTATCACTCTTTGCGTTTTTCTATCAACGCGAAATCGCGATCACATGGCATAAAGCTGTGGCCGATTATCAAAATTCTAAGCTCTATTGAATTAAATAATCCATTAGTGACCAAAAATTTTAAAACAAATAAAATAAATTTGGTTTTATTTTGGCCACCGCAGTTGTCGCACCAAATGATCAAATTTTGCTTGTTCGTGATACCTTTGTTTAATAAATGAAGTAAACAAGAAAGAATTTCGTTCGCACCTCTTCCTGCAAAGCCTTCATGCCACAAACACATGAATGCGTTATTTGTGTCCCCTATATGAACTCCAAAGTTATAACAGGAGAGTAGCGATAAGTAAAACATATCTGAATGAACCAGATTGGGTAGAAACATGACATCCATGGAAATGCAGCAAACAGTGCTTCTCACTTGTTGTGATTCAATCGTGTTTGTGTTTATAAATCCCTGGCTCTCTCAGCTTTTCTCTGATGCAGTTCTAACTGGAATGCACCTGTCTTTCTTGTTGTGATATTCGCATTGATTTCACAGTCTAGTCTGTCGCAAGTGTGACAAGTGTCTATCCTAAGTCGACGAAAAGATAAAGTCGGAAAATATTTTTTGAAAGTGGCGCTATAAAACTTGTAGGTAATGGCTGAATTAAGATGCTTTATCTGGAATGCTCTAAACAACTTATTAATATTTAAATCAGGACTTAAATATTCTTCATTGGATTTTGTGGGCGTGTAATGTCCATCTTCTCTTGGGATCAACTCTTGATATGCATTTCGACAAGAAGACAATCATTTTCTGTAAATTTGGATCTTATGGCACGTTCTTCTGTCTGTGAAGCATGTGTCGCCATTTTTTGCGATTAGTACATCTACTCTTTTTCTTGTAATGTTAAGTTTTTTGCACACTTGAACAAATATGCCTCCTTCTTTCGAAACAGTGTACGAAATTGTGTGCTGCCGTTTACTGTTTTCTGGCATTTCATAATTTCCATGGCGCCGTTTTCTAACAGGCAAGAGATATATAAGCCCCATCAAATATGTGCTTTGAGTTTTGGCTTTTCATGATAAAATTATTGAAATAGAGCTTTGCATCTATCGACACTTAAGCTTCTACACTTAAATTTGCATTTGCAAGATATCTGAAAAAAAACATACTGTGCAATATTCCGTTGATATCGCCGTTGGATTATAAAAGTAATCACTAACCTCATTTTTGTTGCAATTTTTTTGTGTATTCTTGTTTTTCTAGTTTTATAGGCTTTGCCAGATTCCCTCAGGTGTCTCTGCACACTTCCTTCACTTCAGTGCCGTTACTTCTACGTTTTTTACAGTAATATCACTCATTTTAGTAGAAGTCACAGAAAGCGCGGATTAATCTAGATGTCAGAATGGCACTTAACACCTTTGTTTAGAAAATCATTTGGTGAATACCGACAGCGCCAACAATGGATATATACCAGGATTAAGATGAGAGAAAGGATGAGATCAATACTAAGTAGGATATGGAGAGGGGAAGGATTACCTGAGAAGTGGAAGGAAGCAATAATATATAAAGGAGAAGTTAGAAAGGAAGTATAGACGTGTGAGTATCACAAACGCAGGGTACAAGATCTACGCGGAGATATTAAAAGAAGGCTAGAGACGGAGAAATTTAATAGGTGATTGGCAAGCGGGATTTAGGAAAAGGCAATCGACAATATATATACATTGAGGTAGTTGGTGAACAATGAACTAGAAAATAAGAGGGGGAAGATGTTTGCTTTGTTTGTAGATCTAAAAGTTGCGTTCGATAACGTGGATAGGAAAGAATTATGGAAAGGACTAAGAGAAAAAAAGGATAACAGAAGGTCTTATAGAAGCAGTGGAAGAGTTACATAACGAAACAAAGTGTCAAACAAGAACTGAAGAAAAAGTTGGGAATTTTTTTGACCAATAAGGGACTTAATCAGGGATATCCAGTAAGCCCTAGCTTATTCGCGCTATACATGGCAGATATGGTAAAGGTAATGAAAGGGAAACAAAGGGGTGGAGTGGTAATAGGAAGGAAGAAAGTATGGGTTCTGGCATATGCGGACGATTTCGTGGTGGTGGCATGTAAGGAAGAAGAAATGAGAAGAGCAATAGAAGTAGTGAAAAAGTATATAGAAGGAAATGGAATGAAGGCGAATGTTGGAAAAACAAAAGTAATAGTGTTTTAAAAAAAAACAAGGAAGAAGGAAAAGAAAAGAGATAAAGTGGAAATGGGAGAACAAGAGATAGAAAGAATGAATGAATGGAAATATCTAGGATATACCATAAAATATAATAATAAAGATGAGGAACATGTAAGAGAATTAGTAAAAAGGTAACAAAGTTGTGGGGCAGGTGTGGGGAATAGGAGAGAGAGTGTTTCATGCCAACATAGAAAAAAGAAAATGGCTTTTCAGAAATTAGTGAGGAGTGTTATGATGTAGGATGTGGAGGTATGGAGATGGAAGGAGTTGGGAAAATTTGGAAAAGTACAAGAAAAGTATTGGAGGTGGACGTTGGGGCTAGAAAAGGTAACACCGTCATTATAGTTAAAGAAGAAATAAAAATGGAGAAGATAAGAGACAAACTGGTAAGATAGCAATGAGGTATGAAGAAGAGTTAGAGGAAAATACAATTCTAAAGAAATGTTGGAAAGAAGTGAAGAAGCAGAGAATAAAATTAGGACAAGAAGAAAGAAGAATATATTTCGAAAGGGTAGGATATGCCAGGAAAGAAGTAGAAAGAAGAAGAGCAGAAGGCATAAGTATAAAAGTCGCATAGTGAGAAGGGATCAAGATACGAAAATTTAAGAAGAAGAACAAAAATAAGGGAAGGAAGATATAACGAAGGATATGGAAAGATTATTGCCGAGAAAGTACCGAAATATATAACAGGAAACAAAAGTTTAAAGACGAAAAGGAAGATAGGGAGATTTAGATGTAGGAATGAAAAAAACGTAAACAGATATTGGCTAGAGGATGGAGAAAGAAAGTGCAGAATGTGCGGGAGAGATGGGAAGATTTGCAGCATTTGATGGAAGAGTGTGAATACTTCAGAAGAGAAGAAAGAAATTAATATTAGGAGAAAAAGGGAGAGGAGAGGAATGAATGAAGGTAGTATTAGAAAGAAGAAAATTTTTATGTGGAAGAAGGACATTTTAAGTTTTGGGGTAGGGTTGTTTTAAGGTTGAGCGGTAATGTTAGTTTTTAGGGAGTTTGGTTGAAAGACTCGTTTATTGGCTTAATATCTCGAAATATGTCTCGTCTTGTGAATTGATTTCAAATTTTACAAGGGTGTCTACAAAATACGCTCAAAAAGTGAGTTCGTAGATATTTCAAGGAATTTTTTTTTAAATGTATGATTTTATTTCTGTGGAAAAATTGTTGATGTCAAAACTAGAAATTTATCTTCAGTTTCTGGCAAAATCGTTTTTTAATCTGCGTTAAACAACTAAATTTATACAGCTTCATCCCCAAAGTCCGCACCAAACGGGAAACTTCTTTATTATGGGTTTTTCGATAAAAAGTTATTCTTCATAAAAGTTTGTGCATTCCCTAAAACTAAAATGCACCAACAAAATGTGGCGAAAGACTCGTAATATACGAGGTGCATGCAAAGTTTGATTTTGAGTCAAGAGTAAAGTGCCCTTATTTCAGTAAATATCAAAACATTTTATTTGAAAAAGCTGTTCATCATTAAAAAATACATCACGATTTGAAGTCACGGCCATCTAAGAGAAATTTAAATTTTTTCCAATGTTTTTAAAGTGGTGGCTATAAGAAAAATGATTTGCTTTAAATGATAATTAAACGATATCTTGTATACAACAGTTTATTTAAAAGAGAACTTGTAATTTACAAATTGCCCAATTATTGTGCTAATTATGGTCAATTTTTTACTCATTAGTAAAAACTTCAAAATTTTTGGTGCAAAGTTCTTTTGATTTTTTGTTGACACCAGAAATTGCTCGTACATTACGCGTCTTTCGCCCCATTTGTTGGTGCATTTTAGTTTTAGGGGATGCACAAACTTTTATGAAGAATAACTGTTTATGAAAAAACCCATAATAAAATGTTTCCCATTTGGTGCTGACTTTGAGGATGACGCAGTATAATGCGAATTTGAATACTCGGTTTTCGCAGTTTTTTAAAAAACATTGTTTTCTCTTTCTATTTTATTTACTGCCGTTTAATAATTTTTAAAGTAAACGCATGACAAATAATTGCTGACTGATATATCAATTAGATTGTGTTATTATCATTCTACATAATAAGGTGTGTACTGCTTAAGGAACTTGTATAATTATATACAGAACTGTTGCGTTGATCACTTATCTGGGTGACATTAAATTAAATCGATTTAAAATTATATTACCTAAGCAGTTAGTCATTCTCGGTTGTAATAATTATTAAGACTTTGGTACTTCGGTCCCGCAATGTGTATAAGAAAAAATACCTAAAAAAGTCCACGCGCCGATTTTTTCTTTGTTCCACGTTAATCCGTTAAGCGCACGTAAAACGGAACACAAAAGGCAAAGAACAAAGTAATTTTAATTAGAAAATGGCCTAAAAAGGTAAGACAAGGGTTCATTGTAACTTGCGCGATAGAGTTAAAAATTTTATTGCCGTTATTTGGTATATGTCATAAAAACACAAATACGACTTTACAGATATGGCAAAGAGAGATCAATAACTTCTGAAACCTTAGCCGAACAAGACTTGTCAGTTGTCACATAATGTAAACATGTCATATAAAGAAATGCATTCCTCATAACTCCACCTTGTCCTTGGTACAGACTTTCTGTATGCAAAACCACAAACATTTTATTCTCCAGAAGTTCCAAAACGTCGGAAGCTTACCGAAAAACATTGCTGAAAAAAGCTTTAATAAGTTGTTCTACAACGTAATTCATTTACAATTCACGTTTGTATAACCCAAAGTTTTAATACGGTAACATGTTTGGGTGTCCTAATACGATTATGTTTATTACATTCACAACAATCAACACTTGAAAGATGGGTGCCGCTGCTAACATTACCATACAATAGAAACTTATTACTAATCTACAACCGTTGCAATATTGCTTGACTTTTAGCTAGGTATTATTTAAAATGTCAAAAAGATGTATTACTTTGTTTCCTAACATGGAACATAATTTCTAGTAAATAAATTATTAATTACACATTACCCCCTAACAATTGCTTATTCACACACTACAGATACGTATTATTTATTGCGGCTTCCGGTGTCCAATTTTTCACTCCGCCAATTTGTAAATACAGATTAAGACGACAAAATCTGGACGCATTAGACACAGAAGCAAGTAAACAGCACAAGAATATAATTAGTAATACGCTAATTACATACAATAATATATTACGTAACGTACAAGCATAAACTTTACAAATGAAATGATTTATGTGAAAGAAAGAAGTGTAAAATATGTTGTGCAAATAGTGTAGATATGCAAATTGGTGGGCAAGCGTCAATATACATTTTAGAACGTATAGCATATTTATGTTAAACGAAACCGAAGATGCATGGAAATAAATTAAATTTAATTAAAAGGTGATGTAAAATAGCAAAGGGCAAATCTATGATGTCCGATTGCGTGTTAATTGCAGTTGTATTTTGAACACAGTAATTTATGTATCGTCCATAAGATAATGAATACCATGTGGGATCTTGTGGGACATTTAATTATACTAATACAAACATTTAAATAACTGAAATAATTAACCTTGTTTGAATTACATTAAATAAGTAATGCAAAAATTAGATGTCTCATGAATATGTAATAAGAAAGAAAATAATTATTTTTTTTTTGTAAAATATAATGTTGAATCGCTCAGTCGGTTACAATAAAACCGCGGATTAACCGAAAACAAAATAATCGTTTGAAGCAACGATTTCTGGTAAAAATGTCATAGTCTTTCACATGCATAACTCTGATTTTAATTATGTGGGGTGTTTAAATTATTTAAAAAAGTCGTTCTTTATTCAGTTTTAAATGATGCTTCCATCGTTCCATTTTTATGGTGGAAATAATCAAAAAATATCTAAAAAGCAATTTAACATTTCATCATACAGTGTGTGTCCCCCGATTGTTTGACCGTCTCTTGTAAAGGCAAAAAATATTCTAATTGAATTTTCAGCTTCTGGGAATCAGCCCTGCTTGATTGGAAACTAATTTGTGACAAAATTTTAGTTTCGAAAAATCAAGGGTGCACTTGAAATTTTTTTTGCACAACAGTAAAGTGCTTATTGGCGACGAAATACGCACAAATATTTTTATTTTATAATTGGACTTTTTGAGAAAATCCGAAAAAATGCTACTCAAAAAAACTGTTCAAAATATAATGTAATGACTGTGGAGCTAATTTGAAGCCGATAGGAACACTTCGGTATTTTATTTAAAGTACTTAATGTAGGTAAATTGAGGATTTCATAATCAACTTTGCTCTGAATTAAAAAGTGGGCCCAGGATTTTTGTACTTTTATTCAGTTTTTCATTCTGAACTACTTTTCTTAATTACATTTGTGCGTATCTCGTCCCCAAAGAGCACTTTATTGTTGTACAAAAAACGTTTTTGGAAAATTTCAAAAGCACCCTTGCTTTTTGATTAAATTTGATTATGATTAAAATTTCTAATGACCAAACTCCACAACAACGGAATTTCTTAAATATACTTAGAAATGACCTGCAACTTCAGAAATGATAATGGCGAAAAGAATCTTAAAATACGTCGAATTGTGACTGATCACTTGCAACAAAAAAAACCAATAAGTACCGCAAATAGCAAACAAACGAACACAAACTTGCAATGACAAAGATCAGTGAAAATTTGAGTATAGTTCATGTAAATATACGTTTTTTAAATTCTAGTTTTTCTGATCACTATGAGTATATATTGCTAAACAACTTTCATATAATAGGTGTAACAAAGACATGCGGTTACTAAAGGAGCAACCCGATTATTTGTACTCTATTTCAAATTATAACCTAGTCCGAAAAGATAGGGAAGGCAGAGGTGGTGGGGTCTGTTGGTATATTAACCAAAATTTAAAATTTTACCTCTTGGTTTTGTGAATGAATTAACTAACACTATGGATTACTATAAAAATTAATAATATGAAAATTGCGTTTGGTGTACTCTAAATTCTTTATTGTAACAAGAGTTCCATTAATGAACTTGAAACAGCTTTAGCTGAAGTTAACTCGAAAGCCGACAAAGTTATTTTTGTTGGAGACATACATTTAGATTTACTAAATAAAAGTAATTCCTATTTAGCTCGACAGTGCATTCATACTATAGAGACCTGTAATCTAACACAAGTAATTCATGAGCCAACTCATATCACGGGAAAAACTGCAACTCTTATAGATGTTATATGTGTAGATCAAAAAAAAACTGGGACTATTAATTTACCGCATATTACTGATTATAGGCTAGTGTATTGTAACCTTGATCTTACAGTGTATATGTCACCACCTAGTATAATAACATATAGAAACTTTAAACGCTTGAATTTATCCAAATTTGACATGGACTCCGCTTCTATAGACTGGAACAATATTGAAACTTTTATACATTTGGATGAAATGGTTAATTTCTTTAAAAACAATATCAGTTGCCTTGTTAATGTCCATGCTCCATATCAAACTGGAAAAATATGTCAAACTTCCTTATGTAGCTCCTACTATATTAGAAATGAAAAAAATTCTGCCTTACAAGAAGTATCTACGTTTCAGAACAAGTGGTAGTTTAGAGTACTATAGAACAATTAGGAACTATTATACTACCGCACTCAGAAATAAAATATCTGCACCTTTAAAGTACACTCTAGCTAAATGTAAACCAAATTCAAAGGCCTTATGGAAAAACGTGGATAAATTCGGGATACACAGTAAATCTAAAATATTTATACCTTATGAGTTACAGAATCCATCCCAGCTTAACCTTTATTTTACCTATAATATCAATGCAGCAGACCCAAATCCAGCACTCGTCAACGTATATAATTGTAGCAAGAAAAACAAATGTAACTTTGAGTTTATAAAGGTTAACGACAAGACTATTACTAAAATCATCAATAGTTTTAGTCTAACTCTTAAGGAAATGACTTGATGAATGCTACAATGTTAAAATTAACTGTTCGATTCTATGTATCAGCAATTACCCACATTATAAATTCTTCATTAACAATGGCAACCGTACCGTTGCTGTAGAAAAAAGCAATTACAATACCAGTTCCAAAGAATAGTAGTCCGCGTAGTAATTCCGATTTACGACCGATCAGTATATTACCATTGCTTTCAAAAATTCTGGAATGGGTAGTAATGATGCAAATATATGAGACAGTAAAGTTACATATATTACCTAAAACGCAATGTGGATTTCGAAAACATCACAGTACTAACACAGTATTACTAAAACTAACAAATGATATAACGAAAGGAATTGACCAGTCACTTATCACTATCATTGTGCTGTTGGATTTTAGTATAGCGTTTGATGTAGTAAATCATGAACTTCTTCTTGAAAAATTACAGTACTATGGGTTTTCTTAACATGTTGTTGTCTGGTTTAGAAGTTACTTAACATCAAGAACGAACACTGTAAAAATTGAAAATCACTTTTTTACAGAATTGACAGTTACCAAAGGAGTTCCTCAGGGAACTGTATTGAGCCCACTTTTATTTTCTATATTTACAGCAGATTTGCCATCAGTACTTACTGGTGGATTGAACATCATTCAATACGCGGATGACACCCAACTATACATATCATGCTCCCCGAATTCAATAAATGCTGCTATAAATACAAAGAACTATAACCTTAATATTTTATGTCAGTGGTGTGTGTCAAATGGTCTAATCATTAATCCCACTAAATGGGTAGCAATGTGTTGTGGAACTCCTAGTGTACGTGAACGTGCTTTACTTGTGCTATGTACTGAAGTCCGTATCAATAATAGTGTAATACCGTTTCAAGATGTAGTAAAAAATTAGGGGTATACATTGAAAAAAACCTAATTTTTTGGACACATAAATGCTTCATTTCTGGCTCGAGTTGAAAAACAGCTATGCTGAACTCGTTGCCAATTGTGGTTCTTTTTCACAATAAACATATATTATTATTATTGTTTTTTAAAACTAAAATTAGTTTCCAACCAAGCAGGGCTGATCCCCAGAAGCTCAAAATTCAATTGGAATATTACTTGCCTTTTCAAGAGACGACTAAACAATCGAGGGACACACTGCAAATGTAATACAATGAATTGAAGATTGGGTACGGTTAATATTGAAGAAATCTATCTCATGATCAAAAAAAGTGTTCCGTTAGCACCGTGCCTACGAAGACTTCAATGTATAGTCAGTTTTAAGATTTTGTAAAAAAAGGCTGATCTGAGCTACTGTGTGCTGATTTCAATTAAAGGTTGATCATTTTCTGATATTTTGTTACAAATCAATCCAGTTTATAGAAAGTTAAGTTCTGATACATTTGCGAAAGAAGAATTTCAAAAAATATTTTATCACATTGTAGCCCACGAGATGGACTTGGCAAGAAGGATAAGGATCTGTTTTTTTACCTTAACTTTATACAAGAATTTGAAAACACAAGAAGTAAATGCAAAACTCACCGACCAATTTCTAATAAAGAAACCACATTTATCCAATGGTTTCACGTAACAATAAATACTCCACTGAAGAAGAAAAAGCGGACATACTATTAACACATCTTGAGCAAGTGTTCACCCTAAATAACGAAGTACAAGATGAACTCATCAAAATCAAGGCAATTGATAACCTAAATTCCACAAGATAATGATGAAATAGTCCCAACCTCTCCTGAAGAAATCAAATCCATCATCGAACTTCTACCTAAGCGTAAATCCCCGGCTTTGGTCTCATCACCAATGACATGCTACAACATCTTTCAACTAAGGCAATAGTATATTTAACATCAATCTTTAATGCTTGCCTACGCATTGGACACTTCCCTACCTCATGGAAAACTGCGATAATTCTTGCTATCTATAAAGCTGGTAAACCCAAGGAAAATCCGGATAGTTACAGACCCATTAGTCTCTTGCCAACCTTGGCCAAGCTCTTGAAAAGATAATACTTACCCGTTTACAAGATAACCTCCAGCAAAAAGAAATTGTTCCCCCTCATCAATTCAGTTTTAGAGCTGCCCACTCAACATCACATCAACTACTTAGGATAACTGAGGCAATAGAAAAAGGATTTGAGAACAAACAATATACAGCCGCTGTATTCATAGACCTGAGAGAGCCTTCGATAAAGTTTGGCATGATGGACTCCTAAGGTTCTAGCAGTTAAGTACTTAGGAGTACATCTTCAATCTAAGCTGAACTGGGGTTGCATATAGATAAAAAAACTAAACGAGTGCCATAACCGATTGGGAGCATTATACCCGCTTATCAACTGGAGGTCAAGTCTTCGTGTGGAGTGCACGGTTCTCCTCTATAAAAGAATTCTCAGAGCTATACTTACTTACGCCTGCCCATATGGTCCAATTCTTCACAATCATCGTTAAAAAGTTCCAAATAATGCAAAACAAAGTGCTACGAATTGCTATCAGGTGTCCATGGTATGTGCAACACCCCAATTTACTGGGAATTAAGTGTTCCAACTATAAATGACTTCATCCAAAAACAACAGTGAAGTTTTTCCAAAATCTAGCTCTATGTTCTAGTGCGACCAAGTTCAATCTTAGGAATAAAGACCTCAAGCGTAAATTACAACAGCACTTAATTTAAGTGCTAACTCATGATAGAGGTATGTGTTTTCACTAATTCCTCAATACTGCTCTGTTTTTATATAAATTAAATACTTAATGTTAGTTTATTATATTGTTAATCTATTGTATTTTAACTAAGCAGTGTATTGCATATTGAGTGCAGAGCCAGCTACAATAAATTAAAAAAATGAAGAAAAATATTTCTAATGAAAGGTTATTTCTTACTCCAAATAAAAACTCGAAAGCAGGTACAAGTTTTCTTGGTGTACTAAATGTCCCATAGGAACAAATTCAACCTCAAAATGGACGAAAACCGCTACGGAACAAATTTGAATTGATACAGAAAAACTAAGATTACTAATCCCAGTTATAAATGTACCGGGTGTCCAAATAAGCGAGGTAAGCGGCTGTATCTCGGAAACCGTTAAGCAAAATTACTCAAGGGAAAAAATTTTAAAACAAAAGTGGTCAAGAGAAAAGCTGTAAATTATTTTGCCACTGTGACAATTGGGAACTGTTCATTTAATAAGAATTTCATCTTAAGGCATTCATGGATAGTTTAAAAATTTTTGGACAATGCCGTACTGAATTCTATTTTGTGCTGGCGTGAATGAGCTTGAAAGTTCAAGTTGATGAAATCGGTGTTAATAAATATTACGAGTGGTGAACACATGGAGATTTCTGGTCTACACTCTTAAGGATTTCCTGAGAACTTCCTAATTTTTTAGCGAATTCCAAGGATTTCCGAAGCATTTCTCAAGTATTTCAGGGATTTCCGAAATCGCGCGGTAGTTGTCAAGGGAAGTTAACATAACCTCCTATGGTGATTTTTACATCAGTTATTTAAGAATTCTAGGTAAGTACGTTCAAAGAGTTTAATTAAATTCAGCCAATGAAGTTTCATAAATCCCATCTTAATGCAATTTTAAATTCAAATAAGAAATTTTTATTGAAGTTCTTTCTGTAAACTGCTCTTAGTGTGGTATATAATTTTCAGTGTCATTGTATAATAACTGATCAGTTAGGAAACGCATTATTTTGTGTAACGTTTTAACGAGTTAAAGTCTTTAACCCGATTCCGCTCAGTATCGGACCTTAATTTTTTAATCTTTTTCTATTTTAGAAAGAAAAATTGATTTAAATTTTTCAAAATTGACATTAACTCACCCAAATAAGAAAAATTTTAATTTTGTTATTAGGTAGACATAGACATAAGACATAATAGATGCAAAAAATTAAAATTTGATATTTTTTTTATTATTGATTTATTTTAACTATAGAAACCTCGTGAATAAACCCATAAATTAGATGAAAATAACATCTTTACAGAAGCAGAAGTAGATTTGGAAATTTCAATTCCAGTATTTTTGAAAAATGTGTTGAAATTATGTGGTTTTGAAAATGAATATATTTTGGCCAACATAACGGAAACAGATTATCTACAAATGGAAGAGTTTATGAGGGGGAGTGCCATTCAATTTATCTCCAGTACACAATGCAAAGAATTTTTTGTCAGCAACCAGAAGCATTCCAGTTTCTACCAGGCCATGAGAAAATCATTAATTTACTTGCTTCATATTACAAAGAAAGATTTAAGAGGAAAACAGTTTCTCAACCGCCCAATTAGCAACAAGAGGACGCCAACCAACAACATACTTCATTTGGAGAATCCAATAAAAATGCTCAACTGAAAAAGTGTTTAATGTTTGACCGATCTAAAAAAAGGTAGATATCTACAATCTTACAACTTATGGTTTCAAAATTTGCAACTTTTTAATGAATTCTTTTCTGTTTTCTATACGGTAATAAAGAAATCGTCTCTTATTCCGCTTTTAGATCAAAAAACGAGTCGAGTCAGCACAGATAAGACTGCGTCGTTTTTTT
Organism: Abscondita cerata; assembly: GCA_030710515.1. Lineage (NCBI taxonomy): Eukaryota > Metazoa > Arthropoda > Insecta > Coleoptera > Lampyridae > Abscondita > Abscondita cerata. The sequence continues at coordinate 68,324 of JALBCR010000952.1, forward strand.
ACTGAATGTAAAAACGGAAAAACAAGAAAACAGCAGAAACTCTTCAAGAAAATATCAAAAATACTAAAAGAAAACTCGTAATAGATTCTGAGGCAAGTTCTGAGGATAGTGATCGTCTGATCGATCATGATGATAGTGATGACAATAAAACATATTCGAAAACTCAATCTGAAGCATGCTCTTCACCTCGCTTTCCACTCACGGAACAAATGTTGATTAAACTTAATCAGTACTATGCCGTATATTACGAAGACAATTGCTTTATTGGGAGATCAAGAGATCGATATTTAATTGGCCTAAAAAATCAGATATTGAGAATGTCTGCAATGAATTTATTTTCTTTGGGCCAATTAATTTTGAAAATTTCCAATTTTGGTCTTTCCATCAAAACATCAGAAAATGAAACTTACGTTGGCAATAGTGTTTCCAATCATGCCCAATTCTAATAAAGGCGTGTCCGTACAAAATCTCAATGATGGCTTATATGATCTAAATAATTGTTGATAGATCGGTACAATTTAGTTCACAATGTTTATTATAAGTACACAGTATCGAGTATAGTATTAAACACATTAAACTGTAAAAACCTGGAATATACTTTTACATGAGTTGCCATAGTGACGCATCGGTCATTACCACCACAATGTTTTTTTTAAATACCAGCTTATACCTACCAACGAATTTCTAAGATTTTGAGGAGATTCCACATTTCTTACAGAATTCTTATGATTTCTTAGGGAATTTCCAAGGAATTTAGAATTTCCAGGGATTTCAGGATTTATTTTTTAAAAAGGGATTTCTGGTGTACATTTTTCTACAATGTATCCACCCCTCAAAATATTATTTAAGAATTTTAAAATAATTCAAATATAAATTCTAATAATTAGCCCAAATTAACAAATATGTTTCTTAAGCAACTAAAAACCAAACAAAAATTCCGTGGGTTTTATTATTATAAAAAATAATAAAAGAAAACTTATCAATTGCGACATATTAATAAAACAAAGTAATGATTTCAATCAATTTATGTACAAAAATACAAACGAAAATCCAATTTTCGATTAACAATCTCTATTAACAAACACATACCTTGACCGAAGATATGTGCAACCTAAGTCGAAAACTAAAATTATATTCACTCTGTAGGTGAGGTGATTTTCAAAATAGAAATAAGTGGATTAAGAATAAATTTATTATATAGGGTTATTCACGGTATACGATACGGAATATTACAACCCAATTATTCAATAATATTAGAAAAATATATCTGAGATAGATAGAGACCTATCGGAGGAATATTTTAAAATTATTTTCAAAATATACAGGTGTCCCAAAATACACAGAACGTATCAAAGTTGTGGTTTTTCTTTTGGAATGTCATGTTTATTATTACATTTTCAGTTTCTACGATTAAAATAAGAATGGATTTTATAGAGGTTTACCTTACTTAAGCCTAAAGGTTTTGAGATATTTTGTATTTTATGAAAAAGTCGTCATAATTTTACGGATTCATATCTCAGCAACTATTTTCTTTTTCCAAACTCAATTCGCCCTGAGTCTATCATTTGATCAGATTTTATGTAGAACTTGCAAAAAGTTCACTATAATATACAGGATGTGTACAAAATAAGATTAAATAATAATATGTTTTCAACTGCAATAACTTGCTTAATTTAAATGGAACACCGTGTATTTTATATCAACGGCGAATGTAAAAATATAATTGCCTATCGAACAATACTATGGGTAAATATTCAAGTTTTCATGAAAAATTTAGGTTTTCGTAATGCAAATGTAACAAATTAAATACATATCAACAAACCTATGAAATTTTGACAGGTGAAAATTATTATTTTTGTTTCTCAGTTATCAATAAAAGTTTTCTTGCAAATCGTCATTTAGTAGCGGTGTTTTTTGATGAAATTGAAAATCCCCATATGAGTCAAAATCCAATAGCGCAGAATTTTAATATCAGCCAAGCAAGTGTCTCAAGAATTCTTAAAAAACATAGTTATCATCCATATCATATCCAACTTCACCAAGAACTTTCCGAAGGCGATTTTGAGAAGCGACTGGAATTTTGTATGTGGGTGTGGACAAAGAGGCAGAAAATGAAAACTTTTGTAATCTTATTTTGTTTAGTGACGAGTGCACGTTTCACAACAATGATTTCGTTAATAGACATAATTTTCATTTTTATTCCGATTCCAATCCAAATTAATTTAGAAAGAATAATAATCAGCACAGATGGTCAGTGAATGTGTGGGGTGTGATAATGGGTCGATATTTAATTGGTCCCTATTTTTCGAAGAACATTTAAATGGAATCTTGTTTTTAGAGTTTTTGAGAAATCAGTTTCCAATGTTACTACAAAACGTTTCTTTAGACTTAGAAAAGCAATGTGGCTTCAAATTGATTGAGCTCCCGCACATTTCTATAGTGATGCCCAAGAATTTTTAAATGTCAATTTCCATAATCAATGGATTGGAAGAAATGAAACTGAAAATTGGCCTCCAAGATCACCTGACTTAACTTCACCGGATTTCTTCTTATGAGGACATGTAAAAGGAATCGTTTATAACACACCTCCTACAACACCTGAAAATATGAAAGAACGCATCAGAGAAGCTTTCCGAAACATAAACCGAGAAATGTTATCAAATGTTGCTGAAAGCTTTAAAAGAAGAATACGTTTGTGCTTAGAGTCAGGTGGTCATCATTTTGAACACATGTTATAAACAAATGTTTCTTGTATTTCACCAGTCTCTCTATAGATATTTATTTCTCCCAAATGTTAATACAGTTGATGAAATGTACACAATGCAAATCTTCTCCTTCTTACAAATCCATAATATTCACTTGTCAAAGTTGTATAGCTTACTTGATAAATATTAAAATTGTTACAAGACACCATAGTATTGTTCGATGGGCAATTACATTTTACATTCGCTGTTGATATAAAATACAGGGTGTTCCATTTAAATTAAGCAAGTTGTTGCAGTTGAAAACATGTAATTGTTTAATCTTATTTTGTACACATTCTGTATATGATAGTGCATTTTTCTACATAAAACCTAATCAATTGATGAACTCTAGTTCGATTTTGGTTTGGAAAAAAGAATAGTTGCTGAGATATGAATCGGTAAAATTGTGACGACTTTTCATAAAAATACAAAATATCTCAAAACCTTTAGGCTTAGATAAGGTAAACCTGTAACGGTTGTTGTTTATAAAGTAACAAAAGAAGCGACGTCTCTAGCGGAACAACCTAGAAAAAACCAAAGGAATTCGGCTCGATGTAGCGCACTAAATTAGTGGAGGATAAGAATATTTATAGTAGTTAGAGCACCAGCGTCCGGCTTCGTCAGAGGGTTGCGTGGATTCCTAAATAACTATAAGAAATTAGACTGCTGGTCTAACAAGGCGCCACCTGCTGGATAAAGAAATAAATAAAACCGACCAACAGGAGATCAACAGGTTTTACTTAAAATCTAATATGCTAAATCGAACACAAACCAGAGAGAGAGAGAGAGAGAGAGAGAGAGAGACAAACAATTCAGTATAACTAATCTTAAAATATTAGGAGAATATGACAGAAATAGAGAGACTGTCGCATATAGTTACGTGCGTTAGCATCAGCCTCGCTTACAACAAATAAGGCTTTTAGTTAAGGTGTCAAATTTCAGGTAAGCTTTAGTTAACGCTTGAGTTAGAATTATCATTCAAATTAAGAATTGGCTGCTATTAAGGCTCTGCATACACATATAACTTACACACGGCGACTTACACTAAAACTAAACTAGAATGAAAGGGTAAGTACCTCCCGCAAACCCAAAAAACCTTTTGTGTCTGCGACAACCGCTCTAAATAAAGCGCCCCAGCTTTTATTGAGCTGATTAAAAACAAACGTCCGGTTGAGGAGCGTACACCGATAAAAGTTACTTAAATACTATCTATCGAGCTGTTTTATGTCATACGTACTTGAGCTTCATACGCATTATTATTATGAATAAGTGGTTAAAATACTAAAACTTAGCTGTAATCGTCGAGTATAGTTCCGAGAATGAAGGTACTCTGCTAGCGACGGTATCGACAGTTCGGGGAAGTTAGATAGACCTCCGTAGACCTGGTATTCACCGGTGGCCTGCAGCTTAATTAATGTTGTCTTTCATTTATAGGGAAGGTTCTTAATTAGCTTCTCCAGCTAAAAGCACATGCAGCAATTAGAATAAATGCAACTAGGAAAGAAACCCAATATACTTACGGTGAATCTAGCCAGATTAAACTTAAACGCCAGTTTGTATTAGAACTCGTGAAACCCACATTAAATAATTTCTGGTGAAAATTTCACTTCAGGAAATATGCTAAAGACACCCCCATGCATCAAACGAAAAGGAAAATGTCCTCTGTACGTCTTGAAAATCTAGTCAGTAATTTTCTCTCCGCCAATGGAAAATTAGCAACATGCGCCCCAACTACAACTTTCGTCGCACCATACTACTTGCGACACACGTTCTAAGATGGCTCACGACATACGTCCTAAATTCGGAAAAATAAAACCGTATAAAACCTATAGTATTGTTTGATAAGCAATTACGTTTTACATTTGCTGTTGATATAAAACACAGGGTGTTCCATTTAAATTAAACAAGTTATTGCAGTTGAAAACATGTCATTATTTAATCTTATTTTGTACACATTCTGTATATGATAGTGGATTTTTCACGAGTTCTACATAAAATCTGATCAATTGATCGACTCAATGAAAATTTAGTTTGGAAAAAGAAAATAGTTGCTAAGATATGAGTCGGTACAATTTGTGACAACTTTTTTATAAAATACAATATATCTCAAAAACCCCTTTAGGCTTAAGTAAGGTGAACCTCTATAAAATCCATTCTTATTTTGGTCGTAGAAAGTGAAAATGTAATAATATACAGGGCATTCCATAAGAAAAAACACAACTTTGATAGGTTCTGTGTATTTTGGGACATTTCTGAAAGTAATTTTAAAATACTCCTCCGATATGTCTCTATCCATTTCAGATACAATTTTACAATTTTATTGAATAGTTTTGCTTTAATATACCGTGTCGTATACCGTGAATAACCCTGTATATAACTTTTATCTGAATTTTTATTAAAACGGAATTTTTTCTAGCAAAAGTACACAAAAATTATTATTTACTAGCTGACCCGACAGACGTTGTCCTGTCTTAACGATGATTATTTAATCCGAATTGGTATAATTAATTAAAAAAAGTGTGTTATTATTCTAATGCTTTACAATATTCATAGTTTTTTTTCTTGCGCGTATATAAATAGTTTTGTTGACATTCCGACACGGGAACAGGCGACATATAACTGGCCATGTGAAAAACATGGATTTTCAAGATTGATGCCACAAACACTTAGCGACTGCTCTTGAGATTTATTTATCGACTTTGCGAATGCTAGCCGCACTGGAAATTGCAACCGTTTAAAGTCGAATGGCATGTCGTTCGGAATCAAAGGAATCCGTGGAATCAAAACGTCTTCACCTTTGTACTTCCCTTTCAAAATTGTGGTTTTGATGACGTTGTTCATTAATTTCTTCACCGCAAGTCGGGTGCCATTACAAAGACGTGGCTGGTTTATATTCCGCAACATAATGATTACTGATCCGATTTTTAATTGCAGATTATGAAGTGGTAATCCAGGCAAATCCAGCGAATTTAAAAACTCGGTTGGATAGTTGACAACATCATCTTGGTTAGTAACGGAATCAATCGATTTGTATGTCATTAATTCGCCAACTATTTTGTTTTGAATCTGAAAATTCATTTCGTTGACATCAACGTTTCAGTAAAGTGACAAAAATTGGTAGGAAATATGATGTATTCAGACGATGAGTCAACAGGTATTTTGCCATTACCAATATCGAGCAATTGTTTGGAAAAAACTTCTTACACAACGCTGATCGCCCATAAAATAAATTTGCAAGAATTTGTAGTCACTATTCGGCGTTGGCAATAAGGAACCTGTTAAATGATATATTTGATCCTATGAATCTTGAATGTTGGCATAAAATTTTCTTGAATAACTTTTTGTTGCACCAAATGACGTCATTTGAAAACAATTATTGTATTACTGAATATAAGTCAAAAAATGTTTAGAATCTGGCCCATTTCCGGAAACCAATGAATGTAATGGTTCTGGTGGCGGTACCAATGGCGTCAATTTGACTTGACCGCTCACGCAACACAATCCAGGAGCTTTATTTTTAAACTTAAATGCCTTGCAATATTGGCATACAACGTTCATTGGTCTAATAGCAACAATTTGTTGTGAACTGTACTCAATTTCTATGTTATAATTGAATGCAGCTCGATAGGGGTTAAACGCAACATTTCTATGTTGTTGATTTCGATTCCATCGATTCCGTTCAACTTCAATCCGCGCTTCGCGTTGCTTGTCAGTTTAACTTGCTCTTGTATATGTTTGACTCGCAGCATTGCGAGTTCTACGACTTCAGTTTGTACGTCAAATTGCTGGCATTTTCAAAAACGAAAATTCAACTGTAAATCAAAGAAAACTTTTAATATTAGGAGTAATGGCTCTGAACTAACCTGTGATGTACGCTCAGTATACTATTGGCGCGGAGTAATAAACCTGTCAGAATTATCGAATCTCCCGTATTGCAGTGGCGTAGGTACCTGATACGTTTGGAAAATCATATTTGTAGTAGGTAAATATATTATAATAGTAAAATCTACCTTGATATGAATTATTATGTGGTATATATGTTATTTATTTTATTTGTATAGTAGATCACATACAAATTTTACTTCTTACGTATTATATACCATTATTTTGTATCTTGGTATAATACCCACATCTACGGCTATGATTCTCGTTTCGTCAGTACCTGGGCTGATGGCAACGTGTTTATATAGAGTTAAACTATTGTTCTCAGACCCTAGATGGGTCGATATGCTGCAAGAGCGGCACAACGATCGTATTTTTTTGTTAGAATTTATTGGGTTTTAATTAACCGTAGAAGTACCGCTTTCACAAAGAAAATAAAGAATTATTTCAAGCAATTATGATTTATTACTCCGCGCCAATAGTATACAGACTATAAGAAATTCAGTTGTCTTACATCTTTTGTGGGAAATAATAAATTAATTATTTTACATGTATTTTCTGTCAATAAAATAACTTGATCGAAGTATTTGTTTTAAACGAGTTTTTTACCTCCTCTTTGATGATATTGCAGCACACATTCTGTCAATTTATGTCAAATGTCATGTTACATTAAAAAAGTTTATATTGTCCAAAGCGCTAAGGTTAGATTAGAAATAATATTATATGGTTGGTAAGTTTTTAAATAAGGATTCCTAAATTTTCTAATTTTCCGCACAATTTTTAAATTTTTTCTGTCATAGAACCTTCTCCTGACAATAATAACAAACACAACAAAAAAAATAGTGAAATCGGTCCAGCAGTTCACGCGTTTCAACACCTTTGATCAGATATGTTTTTCTATAAATTAATTTTAGACACCTAAATATAGAATAACAAATTGCAATGCTTAAACATACAAACGAAACACAATGAAGCGATGTTTGTTAAAGATAAAATTACTGTTTCTTATACAAAATAACAGTTTTCTGTTATTATAAAAGAATATATATGTAAACTGTCCGTTTGGATTAGCGTCAATTTGTTACCAAAACATTCAAATTAATAATGTGCGGCCGTGTGGGATTTCACGCACATAAATTAATTTACTATCCGTACTTAAACTAAACGATAAATCAGCCAATTTTAATTCGCACCATTCAACGATCAAATTTCCAGATTTTTTTCGTTAATTTTACGCTCGCTTGAATTTTTCTTAATAAAACGCCCACGTTAATTTTTGCGATAGGTTATTGTTTTTAGTTTTATTAATAGATGGAAGTATTTATTAAATCGAGCTTTTTTCTTAAACTTCCATCACGTTTCTTGAGACCATTCAACACTTCCTGCATACCATTTTTCATATACTACTATAAAACAATGAAGCGCCGGCTGTCACTTTAACCCTTCCTGCATGTAGTATGTGTGCGTACACGTTTTTTATTTTTATAGCATTGTTCAGACGCTACGTACAAACGAAGGCAAAAAATATTAGAAAAAAAGGTATTGTATATGCGTTTCTAGCGTGTAGAACAACAGTTGGAATATTTGTCTCGCCCTTAATTTTTAATATTAGATTATAAAACTGAATTATGTGCAACTGCTGTAGTTTTTTTTGCATATTTTTTTCGATGCTAATCTGATGGAGAATTACCGACGGGTTTATGCTAGCAGTATGAAATGTCATACGAATTGCAGCTGTCGTTATCTGAGCTCATCGACAAATAAATTTAGTCGTTTATTTTGCATAGGAATTAGAAAAAAACGGCCGAAAAAATGTGGGTCGCGTTTCGTATAAAGAATTCATTGTTTTAAGTGTACACCTGGGAAAAACTTTGGGCGTGTTCGATGTTTGATTTATTATCGATCCATTTTAACGATTTAATGGGTTAGTTTGTAACTGATATCGTGTGGTATGTTGTTAGTATTGCCGTCTTGAAGAAGCGGGTAGGTGTTGTTAAACGTTTTATGCTACAAATAAGTATTAATTCCACTTTTAAATTATCATATAAATGAGCAAATGCACTTAGTATTAATTATGAACAGAATCCTCGACGGGCGGTGTAATTTATTAATATTGTCAAGTGTGATCAGCATGATATCCGCTACACATACACAAGAAGCACGTAACATATCAACGGGAACAGTGTACATTTTCGTTTCTTTGATATACTATGACATCTACAGTATTCGGCTACCTAATATTATAACACAACGAACAGTTGCTTAAGAGCTACATAATAAATTACGGTCGAAGCTTCCATAATACGTACCAGCACAAAAGATCATTATGAAAAGGGATAACATATACGTATTCCCCAATTAAACTTAAAAAAGAATACGTTGACTTTCATCTTAAACGGTTAAAAGGTGACTGACTTTTGATTTGGCCCAATGCTGGACATTACATCTAATCAAGAACTCATTAGGATGTGTTACCCTGACCTAAAGTTTGCGTAATATACAAACTGGTTCCTCATTCTATGGTTAAGTTTATGATAGTATCAATATGCAAGATAATTAAAAGCAATTTCGGAATTCCATGTAACTTTTTAACAATTAACGTAAATCTACGAAAGTAGTAAAATTTCTGTTTGGTGGATAGTGCGACAGATATTATAAATAGATGAATTCTGACGTTGATGGTCGATCAATTTGGATTGGTAAATTGTAGTATGTAAGTTTTACTGAGTTTAAAGTATTTAAATCACTTTTAGCAATTGTTAAACAAATCATAATTTTGTGCAAGTAAAAAGGGTCCGGAACTGTCTACAAATTTGCCAACTAAGGTATAGTCAGTATTAGTCAGTGTATTGCAACGCGATAGGTAGAAGGATTATAAGCGTATTTTTATGTCTCTAAATAATCCCATCTGGAATTACCAGAGTGGTTTTCTGTAGTTGTTCACTTATGAAATAATGTTAATTATTTTTCCTGTTATTTTCTACCAATCAGAACGTTCAATTTAGTTAAGTTGCCTCGTATAATTTTGATAATATTTGGTTATACATAGAGTAACTCCACCAATCGAAATTATTGCAATATTATCGTTTCCATAGTAGACCATATTAATTTCTCTCATAATAAACTAAAGTCAGATTTGACACTTATCAGTAATTGTTCTAAAATGTCGCGATTTGGAAGTTTATCATTAAACGTATCATTAGGTTTTGTAGTGAACGAAACTATGTTTTAAATGAGTCAACTTGCTAATTGAAACTATAGCAAATATTTTGAAAGACTGGATTTCAATATGCGAAAATGTAATGGAGAAAATTATAAAGAAAATGTGGTTAAAACTATGTGCAATGTTACGGCAAAGCAAGTACAAGAAAAATATATGAAGAAGTTTAATAGAGCAATTGACCCATTTTCTTGTCCCATATTTTAGCGCCACGAAACGCAAGAAATTCGAAATGTTACCGGATAAGAGAAAGGTTAGTGCAACAGCATTTGAAGACAATGAGTATATAGCAAATGATATGAAAGCGTGGGATGAAAATACACCGGAAGGATTACAATAAAAATTTTTCTTAATTGCCTCCGTAGACCTTGCTTGGAGAGGTAATGAAGGAGCGTCATGTTTAATTCACTATTTTCAGAAGGAAACTAGAAATGACGGTACTCCAACTGGTAGAATACAGTATAATCCTATTTTTACAAAAAACCGAACAAGGAGGAGCAAAACCGTGTGCTAGTAATAAATGGCTTCTACCGAATAATAATGAAGTAAGTCGTTGTCCAGTAAGACTACTAGATAAATTAATGTTGAAAAGGAACGAAAACATCAATATTAAAACAGATCGGTTATTTCTAACAGTAAATCCTAACTGGAGAAAACAAAAAACCCTTGGCTGGTACAAAAAATATGCCAATTGGAGTACATGAAATCAGTAAATGGACCAAAAGATCTGCAGAACTTGCAAATTTAAAATGTGACAAATAAAAATTTTCAAATCATTCCCACCGAGCCACTGCCGTTTCTCAATTGGCAAAAACAGGTATATCAGATCAAGAACTTAATAAAATAACAGGACATGGTAACAGTAATTCTATCAAATCATATCTACAATTACGAGGATATATTGAAAAATTCTTAGCCTACTATAGAACCAAACAAAATTTCAATGTCAAAATATTTTATTACTCAACATATTCTCCTCCTAATTGGATACATTTATTACAGCGAACCTGCAACGTCTCTAGACCTTTCCAAAAAATGTTTCTTCTTGCTCTGCAAACCAGACCTCCACAGCTTCTATTACCTCCTTGTTGGAAGAAAATGTACGACCTTTTAAACTTTTTTCAGTTGAGGAAAAAGGTGATAGTCGGACGGAGCCAAATCGGGTGAATAAGGGGTGTTCTAGTAATTCAAACCCTAAATCACGAATTTTTGCATGGCAACATGAGATTTGTGTGCAGGGGCGTTGTCCTGCAAAAAAAAACACCTTTGGATAGCTTTCCGCGTCTTTTCTCTTAATATTTTCCCGTAGAGTGGTCAGTAATGTCGAATAGTAATCTCCAGTTATTGTTCTACCCTTATCCAAAAATCAATCATGATTACTCCATGGCAATCCCAAAAACTGAAGCAAGAACTTTTCCAGCAGATTTTTGGACACGAAACTTCTTAGGTCTTGGAGAACCAGAGTGTCGCCATTCCATCGATTGTTGCTTTGTTTCTGGATCGTAGAAATGTACCCAAGTCTCATCCATAGTAACAATTCGGTTTAAGAAGTCTACATCGTTTTCAAATCGAGCACAGATCGAACGCGATGCTTCTACCCTTGCACGCTTTTGGTCAACATTCAAACATTTGGGGATCCATTTTGCAGCAATTTTCTCATGTCCAAATTGACGTGAACCATATGATGAACGCGTTCGTATGAAATATTCAGTGCTTCAGATATCCGTTTTAGCCCAATTCGACGGTCTGATAAAATCATGTCATGAACTGCATCGATATTTTCGGGGACTGACACAGAAACTGGCCTTCCCGATCGGTCATCATCTTCAATGGAAAATTTACCCTTTTGAAGCTTGCATTCCAATTTTTGACGGTCGCATACGAAGGACATTGATCACCAAGGGTATTAAGCATATCTTCGTAAATCTGCTTACCTCTTAACCCTTTTAAATACAGGTACTTGATGATGGCTCGATACTCCAATTTTTCGATTTTCACAATTTCGGTGGACATCTTTTTCATTTAATTTATTGCGTGACTCTGGTTTACTTTTTTGACGTCAAACTTTACACTGACACTTCTAATAAGTTATTGTTCGTTGCTATGGTAAGCAATATTTTGTTTATGCAAGGAACTGGTCTAGGCTAATCCTAGTATATCAATACATCGCCGTCGGATTATAACTGTCAAACTAACACTCTTTGTAATTATACAACATAGTTATCGATGTATAACCTGATTATTTTGGAAAAATTTTTGATTATACGAAACGTATTGCAAATGTCAGTTTAGAGAATTTTTGATTTTCCAGTTGTATACGGTAGCAACACCATAATTAAAGGCCAAAATTTGCATTGTTTGCCAATTAATTTTGACACTCATAGAACGTTCAAGATATCTTCAAATCTAAAAATTAAGTATAATGCGGGTGAATATGCGAAGGTTTGTATTACTGTCATTGCACAAAGGTTTGTATAATCGTTCACCATGGTTACTGCGGTATAACCGTTCAAATACATGGTTACTAATGAAAAGGACGTACTCTTATTGGTTCTTAATGATACCAATGGAATAGTCATTTTTATACAGAGTAAACATTTGTTTACTGAATGTATTGAAAGTATCAAAATGATGGATCCCTCTGTGGAGTTTACGGCAAAATTTTCTTTACTGTAGGATTGAAATATGCTAATTTAACCCAAATTACCTTGGATCAAAAGTTTCCGAAATACAGAGCGTCAAAGTTATTATTTTTTTGGATAATTATATTAATAGCTGTACTATTTACACGAAATAGAGTATTCGGATGTTTTTGGGTTGAGAATTGAAATCCGTTCTCATTTTTGTGGAAAATTGCTGGGGCGTCACTTACAGCCTTTTTTTACATTTGAAATGTGTTAATTTTTTGTAAGGTTTACTTAATAAATGTCGTCCCGAGCAACAGTCTCTGAGATAATTCGAATTTTGCTTTATCTTTAATTAAATAGACAAATTCGCCATTGCTTTCCTTTGCCCTTTATCCAGGCTTATGACTAGTCCAAATTAATAATTGAGCACGTTTAAGGGCCACCGGGTAAACAACAACTGTAAATTTAAATACCAAAGAGTCAACAACAGAAATAATGGTAAGTATTCATCCAAAAATTAATTTATTAAATAAAAGAAAGCCACGGCTCTAGCGGTACAACCTAGAGAGAAGAACAATACTATTTGGCTCAAAGTAGCCCACTAAATTCGTGGAAGATCCAGTATTTGTAGTAGTTAGCACAGCAGTGTCCGGTTTAGTCGGTAGTTGAGGAACTGTAAAGAAATAGACTGCTGCCTAACGAGGCGCCACCTCTTGAGTAATAACAAGAAATAAAACCCGACCAACAGAATTCAATAGGTTTTACTAAAGGTCTAATACGCTAAAAAATACTAGGAGCATGTGACAGAAATAAGAGAGACGCTGTCGCATAGAATTACGGGCGTTAACAACAACAATTTAATTAAAACTCGCAATTAATGTGTCAAAATTCAGTTTTTGTTTGTTACACCCCAAATTAAAGTTAGCGTTCCAATTGAGGATTGGTTACTAAGGAAACACCTAGTAGAAGGAAGTAGAAAATGTCCGTTAGTTATCTTCAAAACTTTTCGTGAATTAAACCATCCACCAATGGAAAAATCGCAACATGCGCGGCAAATTCAACTTTCGGCGTAAAGTGCTACACACGAAACACGTTTCTAAGAAGCCTTTCGACATACCTTTTACTTTTGCAAATAAACCCGTAACATCTTTTGGCCCCTTTTTGTGGAGGTAGGAAGGACAAACAAGTCAATGTGCCAGATTGCTGTGATTGCCCACGTTTTCATGTAAGGGCTTTTCAAGGCTTTCAACAAATATGAGTTGACGTCAATATAATAAATTTGTAACCATGGAAAAATTGATGATTACGTCAAATTAAAAAAATTTTAAAATGTTTAAAATTTTTACCATTAACCAGTAGACGTCATCACAATTCAAAACCATTTAAATATTTTTTGTAATTTGCAAAGATAAAAAGTTTCCTCTTTTCTGAATGACACTGTATATTTATTAAATCCCAAAGTTTTTTCAATTTTTAGGTTTATGTTCGGGTTCATTTTTGATATCGATGTTCTGTGGATATTTAACCTTCCTAATACCATGTGATTTTAAAACATCCACAGACACACGGGGGTGAAATTTTTAACCCCCTACTTTTCTTGGTATTTCATTACTTACACATGTTATATGATGATTAATTACGTTCACCTGATTTCAATCTAATAAAAAAACTAAGATATTGAAAAACCTGCATTTATTTATAAAACTTTTAAAGAGATTTAAGGTTGCAACTTACATATTACATTTTTGACATATTTTTGTCGAATTACTGTGGGCTGGACATACAAAGTTTTTAAACTCAGCATATTGTTGATTCACGTACTAGTTCTTTCCGGTATTCATTAAGTTGGTTTGAAATGTCATCTAATATTTTATTAATGTTTTGAATGGTTTTCGTATTCAGTCTTGGTCGAATGATCGAGTTGCCTATCCCCTTCGCATATGGTGTTCTAATAGCTGTTTTCCTAATTTCAGAAGGAACAATCTTCTCTTATCCAAATACTGGGCATTTCATGCTGATTGTAGCTTTAGCCATAAAGTAAAAGCATTTACTGGGGCAATATCTATAAAATTCATAAAAACAACCGCTGGCCATTTTTTGGACTGCTTATTGCAGCTGTATTCAACCACCATTTTGTCGAGGGTGTCAACTGCGCCCTTATTAAAATTATAGTGTATAATAATTTCTGGTTTCTTGTGGTTTTCTTCTGAAACGGCACCCTCGCCATGTTCTAAAAACAGCAGTATTAGACTTCTGGTCTGCTTTTGCACATAGGATACATTGTAACCTCCGGCTGGTAAGCAAAAATTGAGGAATACACTGGCCGATTTCTAGATGGTAAAAGTTCTGAGGGTCAAAATTTTCTCGTTCTTCTCAGTGTTTCGCACAAAGTGAGATTTCTGTCTAGTAGTTCCTCGGCTAAGTCCAAAGAAACAAATGTGTGTGGTGATTACATAACCCGAGACCAAATACGAAACCAAATCCTAACACCACTAGTTTTCTTTGGACCGGAGCCTTTCGTTCATTTCCGAGATAAATTTGAAAATTTTTGCAGTGTGATGTCTTTGTATCCGCAATAATCCAAACTCTGATACCGTATTTGTGAGGTTTACTTTCCATATAAACCCGGAATGGACACCTACCACGAACTAGTTGTTAATCCACCGTCAAGTTAGATCCAGAATTGTAATATTTATTTACGAAAATATTAGATAAGTCTCTTATAGGTGCCATTTTGTCTGCCTTTCTTTTATCTTCTCTAGTATTTTTGTCATCAAACCGAATACAACTTGAAATTTAAGAAAATTTTGTTCGCGGAATGTAGCAGAGTATATTGGACGTTGGAAACAGGGGTCGTTCTGCCAGATCATGACAACGGGTTCCCGGTTGCTCTTTAGTGCTCCAGAGCATATCAGCAAACCAATATAGGCGTATATTTCAATTTCATCCACATCTTTCCAAACTAAACCTTGTTCTCCTTTATTATGTTTATTTATTTCGTAAGCTCCTCTTTGATTTGTGCAAGTGTCTATATTTTGGACGATATCAGGGGATATAAAGAACTTAAAAAGTTCTGCAATGCTGCTATTTCTAAGTACTTGAGGCACAATACCTTCAGGAATTTTTATTACATTTATTATCGCTGTCGTTTTCTCGTGAAAGGTTTCTTCAACCAAACGGTATCATCTTTGGGGAAAAATATATCTTGTACGTCAAGAGGAACTATTTCTGTCTTCATTAGAATCGTGGTCATCTCATCATTGACTTCATTTATTTCTTCGACGTTATTTACCGTTTCGTGATGAAATTATATTCGCTATTGTCAAAGCGCACGCAATTGTTTCAGTCTTTACACTTTACTCGTATGGTACATTATACAAATATTGTATTGGGATGTAAGTGTTATGTATGGTGTCCCACAAGATCAGTTTAAACCTGTATACACTATACGAAACCGTGTGCAATAATGGATTAGTTCGTCTTGGCAAAGCATTTACTTCAAAGTTAAGGAAAACCACTAAAACCTAAACATGCACTTTACAGTAATGTCGAAAGAACAAAATTTGCACAAAAAAAGAATTATTTCAGTCGTCAAAATTATAAATAGCAATAAGAACTGTCACTGACAAAATAATAACGTAAACGTTCAAAATAACAAAAATACGGTAAACGATGGGCAAATGCTAAAACCACTGAGTCCCTTATGCGCATTCATGCGCAGAAAGGCTCGTGAATATTCAGAGAAAGTTGCACAAACCACTTTGCAAAATTTAAGACGCCTGCAATACCACGGGATGGATTCCTCCCAATCGCGTTATTGACTCTAATTTTTAAAATTTCTTGAAAGGTTTTTCATATACTACGGAATAAATTTTTATTGCGACTTGGTACTTACTATTCAATGAACAATGTAATAAAATAAAACCCAAATATAATTCCATAAATTCAACCAATACACAAAATAAGATAACATGGGGTTACAATTCACCCCTCCCGGTACTAGCAATGTTAAGACTGAACAACTTGTTCTAAATAAACTTTCTCTCAAAAATACGGAACCTATATACTACTCCGGGCATGAGACGGAATCTGCATGTGGAGTGGCAGTAATATTGCTTCAAAATGAGGAATCTGCGGTACTGGACTATGGTTCTATAAACAGAAGAATTTTGACAGTTAGAGTCAATATCAAGCCGTGTATCCTCAATATAGTCCAAAGATATGCACTTATGACTGTAAAAGAAGAAGAAATTCTCAAATTCTACCAACAACTTAAAACATTTGATAAAAAAAATACCAAACAAGGAGTTGATATTGATTACTGGGGGCTTTAACGAGCAAGATTGGCAACACAGAAAAAGATAACCACCTAATACAAGTAGTCGGAAAATTCGGTCTATGAGACAGAAATGAGTGGGGTGAGAAATTATTAAATGTTTGCATTGACCATAATTTTATTATCACCAATAGCTTACCTAAACATCATGTGAGACGAAGATTCACTTGGGTCTCGCCAGAGGGTAGCTACAAAAAATCAGATTGATTACATTCAGAGCAATTGGAGAACCAGTATAACAAATTCGAAAACCTATCCTGGACTAGAATGTGGAAGTTATGGCCGAAGTTACGATACACATTAAAACCGCAAAGAATAAACAAGCGCAAACGCGCCCACTAAAATCCATTTGGACCAACACAAAAGATAAGAAAAAAGAATATCAAGCACTGAGCAAAAAAATTCAGAGGCTCACAAAAAGAGACAAAAACAATTATTATAACGACGTATGCGAAGAAATGAAAAAGCACTCCCAGTCGAATGTAACAAGAGATATGTTCAAAAATCAGAAAAATAACAAGAGAATTTAAGCCAAATATTTGAAAAATGGAAGAACAAGATGGAAATACAAATACTAACATACACAAAGTTTTAGAAATATAGCGCGAATACTGCAAAAACTTATACACAGACAATAATAATAATGAAAGGACATACAAATCACAAACAGAAATATCGACAGTAGAACAGGAACCTAACATTTTGAAGGAAGAAGTTGACCGGGCCTTATAAAGACTAAAAATAACAAAGCCTACAGAAGAAGATGTAATCATCGTAGAAATTCTAAAACAACTACCTAAGAAAAAAGACATAGAACTCTTACAGAAGATATGCGATAACATATGGAAAACCAGTTATTGCCAAAAGAGGGGACAAGATCAGTGTTTGTGCCGCTACATATAAAAGGGACAACATAAAAGTGCATCAACTATAGAACTATCGTCCTCATATACCATGCCAGCATAATAATGTTTAACGTCCTGCTGGAGAGTCTCAAACAGTTTCTAAAGTGGAAACTCCCACAAGAACAGGCCGAAAGAACTAGAAAGGGGGCCAGAGTACAACTGCTAAATGATAGGCAAATTGTAGAAAAAAATGAAAGAGTTTGCTGTACCTACCTATACAGGGTGGGCCATTAGTGCGAGTACGGGCGTTATCTCGAAAAATATTGGATGTAAAAAAATAAAGTAGTGCTGATTAAGAACCTGCACATTTTAAAACTATTTTAGTTTATACAGGGTGTTTTATAAAAGCGTGACATACCAAAATTATGTTTTTAAAAATAAATCTACACATTTTTTATTGCAAATTTGAATTTCTGGGGCAATTCTAACGTATCATACAGGGTGTCTAAAATTGACGGTTTTTGCGTTATTTCACTTTTTTGAAAAGATTGACGTTTCGAAAAAAATGACTCAGTTATCCTGAAATTTATCCAACTAAAATTTTGCAGATTTATTATGCATTACATCTGCTAACTAAAGCTAGTTGTTCACCTTTCTAACCTTACTAAGTTTTGAGTAATCAATTATTTAAGTTGAACTTCCTAAATTCATAGATAACTTGATTTTTTCAAATGGCACTACGTCATTTTTTATGTATATTACATTAGCATATGGCTCCGGCAAGCACAAAAATTAAAAAAAACTAAATAAATAGATAACAATAATATAAACTACAATAAAATTAAAACTATTAATACTAATTGAATTATTTAGGTATAACTAGTCGAAAGATTAGAGTGACAGTAAAAGTTAAGTTTGGTAATAAAAATTTGGTAACTCTTGGTTTTGTTGTTTTAATTGACACTTCCTTGGTCACAGCCGCACGTCTAAGTTTTCATCCATTTGATGGCGTCCTTGCTGGCTATGTGGATTTCCTAAATACCTCTAGAAACTTCACTAACGGGCATTCTTCGACTATATGTTTGATGGTTTGCTTGCCCGCAACTACATGAAGGAGATTCCACCATACCACACTTGTGTAATAAATAATTGCATTTTCCCTGGTTGCTTCTAACACGATTTAATGTGGTCCATACGTACGTGGTAAATTGAAGCCTGGTACTTTTACTGTTGGATCTCCGACCAGTGATGAATTTCAATTACCTCAGACTCTAGCCATATTGTTTTCCAATAGTTGTCGTTTGTGTCTACTTCTCAAACACTTGTGTAGCTATTTGTCTACGAGTTTCCGGAGGGCCAACGTTTGAGAGAACAGGAAGCCATTGAGTTGGAGTGCTTCTTACTGTACCCTTGACTATTCTCATTGCTGCATTTAGTTCAACGTCAATTTTCTTGCAGTGAGCACTTCTTGTCCATACGGAAGCGCAATATTCAGCTACACTATATACTGAGGATAGTGCTGAGGTTCTCAGAATGCCTGTACTACATCCCCAGGTAGTCCCAGCTAGTTTGGATATGATGTTGTTTCGTGATTTTATTTTGTTTTTTGTTGATTCTAAGTGTTGTCTAAAAGTAAGCGTCCTATCGAGTTTGATTCCGAGGTACCTAGGACATCCTTCATTTGCGACACTGACTGACTAGTTTTTAGTTTAAGTTCTCTATTTGCCTCACGATTATTCAGGTGGAAAACCACTGATGTTGTTTTGCTAGCATTTAAGTTAAGATGCCAATTTTTGAAATAATTTTGTAAAACGTCTAGGTCTTTGTTCAGGGTCTCTTATAGTTGTTCAAAAGTCTTTCCTTGAGCTACAAGACTTATGTCATCTGCATAGATAATTTTTCTCAATTTGGTTTTCCTCAATATCGGCGTGTGTATACATTAAACAAAGTCGGTAGAGTACTGATCCTTGTGGTAACCCGTTTTGTAAGTTTTTCCGGTTTACCTCACCATTTAGGTTGACTTTGAAGCTTCTGCCAGACAGTAGTTGTTCCAATAAACGTAAAGTAGTTTTACATTTAAGATTTTTTATTAATTTGAGTAATAGACCTCTTTTCCAAACTGTGTCGTAAGCCGCCGAAAGGTCGAGAATAAAGACTCCGGACTTTATCTTATTCTGAAAACCATTTTCTATGTAAGTCGTTAAGGCTAACACCTGTTCACAGCAGTTTCTTCGACTTTAAAATCCAAAAATCCTCTTCCCAAAATGATTGCTGATACCCGTAGAGTCTTATTAGAATGTGAAAATATTATACCAAAACAACTTAGGTTTAGACTAACGGTATCTAACCCGGTTCTTCCTAGAATGTATTGTTTACCTAAGATACATAAACCCGGAAAAGCAATGCGTCCCATTGTTTCAGGTATTAATGCTCCTACTCATCTGATATCTAAATGGTTGTCAAATAAATTCAACAGTTTTGAATATCAACAATCAAATTTCAGTGTTCAAAATTCATACGATTTTATTGAAAAAATTAAAAACATTGAGCTGACTGAGAACGAAGTTTTAGTTTCATTCGATGTCTGTTCAGTGTTTCAAGCGTTCCGATAGATATCACTTAGATTATTTGAAAGATATGTTACACCAAACCATTTAGACAATTCAGAAGTAGATAATTTTATTAAATTAGCAAGATTATGTATGAGTCAAACCTACTTTCAAATTAACAATAATATTTATCAACAAAATTATGGTACAACAATGGGTAACAGCTTATCTCCGTTTATGGCTAACCTGTTCATGGGTAAATTTGAAACTGATTTAAAAAATAATTTAGAATATTTTCCTAGAATTTGGTGTGTAGATATGTAGATGACGTTTTTTGCAGTCATCGACACTAAAGTTTACAGCCCTCAGCAATTTGTAGAAATTTTAAATTCAAAATTTGAGACGATCAAGTTTACCTATGAAACAGAAACAAACCTTAAGTTACCTTTCTTAGACACTTTAGTGACAAGAAATGGCAACAAACTAGATATAGATATTTATCGTAAAAGAACTAACACTATGAGGTTTATAACAAATGATTCCAACCATAGTATGCAACATAAACTTGCATCTTTCAACTTTTTGATTCACCGATTATTACATTTCATTGTCAAAACAAAACTTTGATAAAGAACTGCGAAATATTAAGCAGATTGCATCATACAATGGTTTTCAAGAATCAATTGTCACAAACATAATTAGAAAACATAAACATAAGTTAAACATTAGAAACATTACAACGTTAGGAACTAGTAATAGCAAAATAGATAAGAAATATGTCAAATTACCAAATTATCCCACATACACAAAAAGGTCTTCAAAAAATATTTTCAAAATTTGATTATAAAACAGTAACCTCTAGTAGTAACAACTTGCAAAATCTTTTAGGCAATCCGAAAGACCCAATAGAAATGTGTGATAAATCGGGAATATATAAAATTAATTGTAAAGACTGTAACCAAGTATATATAGGGCAAACCAAGAGACCTATTAAAACTCGTTTTAAAGAGCACGTAGCTCATGTCAAATATCATCGCACAGATAGGTCCAGTGTTGCCATGCATATGCTTGAAAATGGCCATAGAGTAGGCGACATTGAATTAATTAAGAGGGTAGATAATAAAAACGAACTTGATTCTTATGAAAGTTTAGAAATTTTTAAAAACAGAAATTTGCTTATGAATTATGATGATAACGGTCCATTAGGATTTTCGGAATTATTTAAGCTTATCTAAGAATCAATTAAGTTTAACGATGCGTGATAAGCAGATAGTATATATAAGCACTTCCCATTTTTAGTATCGGTATCGCTGATGATAACAGCTTAGCTGTTGAAACACGTGTCCGAGTCAAGTTTTTGGTGCAGTTTTGTGGTGTTTTCTGTTGGTTAAATAGACGCTGCAGTTGGTGTTCCTTCCTTTGATTTTAAAACCAGCTTTTTCTATGGGTATTGTGCGTTCTAATAGTGGAGACATTTGCCTTAGTAGTAATTTCTCAAAAACCTTGTATACTACTGATAGCAACGAAATTAGCCTATAATTTCTCGGATCATTTCCCGGCTTATTTGGCTTCAGGATGGCCACAACTTTCGCTTCGCGCCATGTTTTAGGAAGAGTCCCTTTATTGGCCACCGTCGTGAAAAAGCCAGCAAACCAAAATCTACTTCTAGGACCTACAATTTTTATGAATTCTGGTAGTATTCCATCGACACCTGCCGCTTTCCCATTTTTGGCATTTTTTAAGGCGAAATGAACCTCCTCTTCTATAAAGTCGTTCATTAAAGCAGATCTTTCTTCACAATTGTCTAGTTCTTTTTTGTATTCATTCTTTATCATAACGTTCCTTTGTTTTGAAGGTTTAATGTTTGAGGTATTGAAAAGATTACTTGCAACTGCGTTTGCCGTGATGCCATTTTCTTTCCTGGTAGGTTGAGCGGCACCCAGCTTCTGTAATAGGTTCCAGTTTTTCCGGCTTGAGTAGGAGAAGTCCATCTTTTCCATAACTTTAACTCATCTTTGCCTCCGTTCCTCGTCTACCAATCTGATTAGTCGGTCTGCTGTTACGTCGGATTGTGTTTGCTCATACTCATTTAACAGTGTAACAGTTGTAGTTTACAAATACATAAAAGAATAGACGGCTCTAGCGGTACAACCTAGATAAAAAAAACAATACTATTGAGCTCGAATTAACGCACTAAATTCCTGGAAGATCCCGAATTTATAAGAGTTATCGCAACAGTGTCCGGCTTCGTCGGTAGATTTGGAGGGTCCTTAAGGAAACTTAAATGAAATAAACGGTTGCGTAACGTGGCGCCACCTGCTGAGTAATAGAGAGAAATAAAACCGACGAACAGGAGTACAACAGGTTTTACTAAAAGATCTAACACGTTAAGACGAACACAATATCTGAGAGACACACAGGCAATTTAAATATAACAAATAACAACTTAAAAATACTAGGAGAATATGTGAGAAGTAAAAGAGACTGTCACATAAAGTTTTACGGGCGTTAGCAACAACGACTTACTTAAAGCTCGTAATTAATATATCTAATTCAGATAAGCTTTATAGTTACATCGATAGCGTACCAATTTAAGATTGGTTTCTACGAAAACTCGAGGTACACACGTCACTTACCCAACGGTGCCTTAATACTAACTTAAACTCGAAAGAAACACGACAAGCAGGTCTCGTTAATCCAAAAGGCCTTTTTTTTTTTAACGTCGTCCCCATTATCTACAGCGTCTAGGCTCTGATGGAGCCAATAAAAACAAAGGAGTAGGATAATTAAACATTAAAACTTAGCTGTGTTCTAGAAGTATGCAGCCCAGAGAAGGAACGTTCTTGCTAGCGGCAGTATTGGACAGCGCCAGAAAGTAGTTAATTCCAGAATTTCCTTTAGGGGAGGTTTAGATTGAAGAGCAGATGACTAATAGGGTCCCTCAAAATAATAGATATGCAACATAAACAAGTCGGTTGGCTCGCGGCATTCACCAGCTGTTGTCGGCTTAAGTGAGGCGAAATCGTGGTACTCGAACAATTAGGTAGCGAGAGGTTCCTAAATAGCCATTCTAGCATCCCCAGGAGTTTTCCAGGTGTAAGATAAGGTAAAAGTGTGAGGTTAACACGTGCTAAAGCAAACGAGGTAATTAACAATTAATACAACCTCTAAAGTAACCAACGAAACAGCAAAAAGACCCAGTTACGGCGTAAATTGATCGGATTTATCTTTCCGCACTCAATTATGGTGCAATTATTGAAGCCTCGTTGAAATTTCACTTATATTTTTTTTTAGCTTTGAGAACCACCGTCAATCGCCCAAAAGGAAAAGAAAGTTCCAAGATGTTGACCGGTCGTTTCGTTAAGAATCTTTTGACCAGCAAGGTATGTAATCTTGTCTATGTCCCCCTGGGCATAGCTTTCCTTGCTGCCGTTTTGATTAATTTTGTGAACCCTAGTCAGATTTAGACCAATATCCACTTGGACAGGAAAGTGTTGGCTTTTGGAAAATTCTTGTAATATTCGCCGGTTTGCTTTTAGGGGGATTCCGTTGTGACAAAACATAAATCAGGGGACGTGATCCAACCCCATCTTCCTGATTTAAAAGTGCCGCCTTGTTCAGCATCATACAAAAGCTAAAGATGATTTAATTGGGACGTTGCTAAGGTTTTCTCCGTTATCATCAGTACTATTGTAGCCCCATTCCGTGTTGTGCGAATTGAAATCTTCTATATAAACTGCAGGGTGATCTGCTAGTGGTAGCACAGATGTTGTCCGGTTTTCCGACGGTGGTTTGTATATGTTAAAAAATTTTTGTATTCCCTATCACGATTCCAACCGTATGTTTTTTTACCAACTCTTAATGATAACGGAGGAATAAAAAAAATAAATCAAAACAAAGGTTTTAACATGTTTATTTACACACAAAAAAAAGTAAATTAACAAAAAGAATTTGTGTCAAATTTCGACGATAATAAAAAAAAGAATATAAATTAATGATGAATAAATGATCAATAAATTATTCAAATAATAATTGTTTTAATCACACGAAAAGCATGTACCCAAAAAAAAGTCTTGCCATCCGCAAGAAATAAATAAAAATGCACTAGATTGGTTATCTAACATTAACATTAAAAACAGATTAAAACAAGCATGTGCGGTGGCGGTGAAATGTTAATTACAGTGAGATTGCGATACCGTCTATTGGCTTCTGTACAAATAGGCAATTCAGGTAAATAATATAATAATGGCCTTTTATAAATGCACTTAATTAAGATGTTTTGGGTACCTGTCAGAAAGTTTGATGTGAAGCGACTGTCGATGGCAAACTGAGATTCTGGTTGCAAGAGAGACGTTCTGGCCAGGCAAGCTGAGGTCCTTCTGGCAATCGGAGGACAAACTGGCCAGGGCACTAGCACTCGGCAGTTGTACAGGTAATTTCCAAGATGAACAAATTGCGCTGAACAATTCCGGCAACTTTTATAGATGGTCCACTGCCCAGATGTTACGTTGGGTCGTGAGTAAGATTCCAGCTCGGTTAAGACAGCGAACACACCCAAATAAGTACAGCCCCAATCCAGCGTGTGAGCAGCGATTGGTTGTAGGAGCTTCTCCACGTCCAATATTATTGACACAAACCATGCGGAAGTGAAAACCAGGCTCATGCGACAATCAACTGGAATCTCAAACGGTAGCAAATCCAATCCAGGAGGTGAACAAAGGGAAAAAAATAAAATAAAGCCTAAAGACAAAAATACATTTGAGTTTCCTTTTCGACATTGAATTAGCAATTGAAACTCGCTTATCTGCAGATGTTGGATGGCTTGAAGAGTAAGTGTGTGCCTTTATTAGTCCCGTTAATTATCGGCCAATACTTAAAATGATGCAGATATTTTTCAGCACAATTAAGTAAAACAGGTGATGACCAATTATAATCCAAATAAATGCAGAACAAAACAGCAGGTCAACCATCGGCATATACGGCCGACAAGAATCGTCAAAAGGGGAAACCACAATTGTTAACAATTTTGATAACGAAAATAATAAAAAAGATACTTCCGCGAACGCAAATTGTCGCGCCAAAATCAATTTAATAGTTTAAAATGCATAGGCAACCCAACATTCATACGTAAACAACACATCACAGAACGATACGAATAAAAATTTCCCAAAATCAAATTTGAAATGTAACAGTTTGTTTGCCTCTGTCCTATTTATATTTTTAAGGTCCAAGTCTTGCCTCACAAATGTAGCCATTTCATGTTTGTTGTGCCCTATGTAATCGATCAGCTGAAAGCCTGGGATCTTTAGCTTCCCTAGCTGGTCATCTGAAATATGGGTCTCTTACAGAGCCAACATGTCCGCGTAGTGAAATACATGGCTGATTATTTCAGCCTTTGACTTGGTCATTCCTTCAACGTTGAGCTGCATTATTTTCAAAAGATATTTCGTGGATTTATTACCATTTTTATTTTTACCAATATTTGAATTTTGGTTCTTTTCGATATTAAGGCTATGTCCATTTTGTTTTTTAGTATTTATCTTTTTATAGATTTTTTTTTGTTTTTAATAATTGTCTTTTCTTCTGAAACTTGTGCTGTCTAAGCATGTGTCCTGGTAGCTTTGAAAAGAGCTCTTTTGCCGGTAAGGCCAGGAGGTACTATGACGTTTGGCCGCCGTTTTGGCGCTGTTTCGTTTTGTGCCATTATTGTGCAGTTCCTCAAACGGAGCTTTGATATTACTTGGTAACAGTGACACTACTAAACAGGGGAGACCACGAGAAAGTACAGCACCATCTCTCCCATTTTTTATGTGCCCTTAAACGTAGAATTTCATAAGCTTTCTAATGATAAGGTTGTAAGTGTCTAACTCATACGCAAAAATCCGCAAAAAATCCGTAAGAGTTAGATACCTACAACCTTCTATTAGAAAGCTTATGAAATTGTACGTTCAACGGCACATAGGTGGTGGCATTTGAAAATGGATTTAGGGAGTTCAACTTAAATAATTGATTACTCAAAACTTAGCAACGTTGGAAAGGTGAACAACTAACTTTAGTTAGCATATGTAACGCATATTCAAGCTGCATTATCCATATTAACCCTATATTAACATTCGTCACGACATTGACATATTCAAATATTAGCAAATACAAGCATAATTAAAACGAGTCATCAAATTAAAAACATTGGAGTATGAAAAATAAAGCAATACATTTTAGAAACTCCAAATGAAATTTATATGTCAACAAAGCACGTTTTGTAATTATTTGTATCTCGGACATCAAATACCTAACTGATTCAGCTTTGCTCAATGTACCCAAAACTAATACTACTACATTATTAACTATAATAGGCTCAAATTGGATCAATTTGATCAAACATTTTTATCAAAATGCACCCAGCAATCCATTGAAGTTAATAAAATTTCAAGGACTGCTAACTAAAGCTAGTTGTTCACCTTTCTAACCTTACTAAGTTTTGAGTAATCATTTATTTAAGTTGAACTTCCTAAATTCATAAATAACTTGATTTTTTCAAATGACACTACGTAATTTTTATGTATATTATATTAGCATATGGCTCCGGCAAGCACAAAAATAAAAAAATAAATAAATAGATAAAATAATTATTTAGGTATAACTAGTCGAAAAATTAGAGTAACAGTAAAAGTTAAGTTTGGTAATAAAAATTTGGTAACTCTTGGTTTTGTTGTTTTAATTGACACTTCCTTGGTCACAGCCGCACGTCTAAATTTTTCATCCATTTGATGGCCTCCTCGCTGGCTATGTGGATTTCCTCAATACCTCCTAGAAACTTCAATAACGGGCATTCTTCGACTATATGTTTGATGGTTTTTGCTTTTGCCCGCAACTACATGAAGGAGATTCCACCATACCACACTTGTGTAATAAATAATTGCATTTTCCCTGGTTGGTTCTAATACGATTTAGGGTGGTCCATACGTCACGTGGTAAATTGAAGCCTGGTACTTTTACTGTCGGATCTCCGACCAGTGATGAGTTTCGTACCTCAGACTCTAGCCATATTGTTTTCCAATAGTTGTCGTTTGTGTCTACTTCTCAAACACTTTGTGTAGCTATTTGTGTACGGGTTTCCGGAGGGCCAACGTTTGAGAAAACAGGAAGCCATTGAGTTGGAGTGCTTCTTACTGTACCCTTGACAATTCTCATTGCTGCATTTAGTTCAACGTCAATTTTCTTGCAGTGAGCACTTCTTGTCCATACGGAAGCGCAATATTCAGCTACACTATATACTAAGGATAGTGCTGAGGTTCTCAGAATACCTGTACTACATCCCCAGGTAGTCCAGCTAGTTTGGATATGATGTTGTTTCGTGATTTTATTTTGTTTTTTGTTGATTCTAAGTGTTGTCTAAAAGTAAGCGTCCTATCGAGTTTGATTCCGAGGTACCTAGGATGCCAATTTTTGAAATAATTTTGTAAAACGTCTAGGTCTTTGTTCAGGGTCTCTTATAGTTGTTCAAAAGTCTTTCCTTGAGCTACTAGACCTATGTCATCTGCATAAATGAATTTCCTCAATTTGGTTTCCTCAATATCGGCGGTGTAAACATTAAACAAAGTCGGTGAGAATACTGATCCTTGTGCTAACCAGTTTTGTAAGATTTTTTTCCGAGTACAACAGGTTTTACTAAAAGATCTAACACGTTACGACGAACACAATATCAGAGAGACACACAGGCAATTTAAATATAACAAATAACAACTTAAAAATACTAGGAGAAAATGTGAGAAGTAAAAGAGACTGTCACATAAAGTTTTACGGGCGTTAGCAACAACGATTTAATTAAAGCTCGTAATTAATATATCTAATTCAAATAAGCTTTATAGTTACATCCCAAATTTAGAGATAGCGTACCAATTTAAGATTGGTTTCTACAAAAACTCGAGGTACACACGTCACTTACCCAACGGTGCCTTAACACTAACTTAAACTCAGAAGAAACACGACAAGCAGGTCTCGTCACGACATTGACATATTCAAATATTAGCAAATACAAGCATAATTAAAACGAGTCATCAAATTAAAAACATTGGAGTATGAAAATAAAGCAATACATTTTAGAAACTCCAAATGAAATTTATATGTCAACAAAGCACGTTTTGTAATTATTTGTATCTCAGACATCAAATACCGAACTGATTCAGCTTTGCTCAATGTACCCAAAACCAATACTACTACATTATTAACTATAACAGGCTCAAATTGGATCAATTTGATCAAACATTTTTATCAAAAATGCACCCAGCAATCCATTGAAGTTAATAAAATTCCAAGGACAGTGCATTATTTTTGGGTCATTGTTTTAGTGGCTCCCCTGCATCTCATTTAGCCAATACTGTTGAGAATTTGATTAAAATAAATGGAGGCTTATCTAAGAAAAATAGAAGCAGCTCAAATGTTTGCTCATACCTTTTACTTCCGCTCAAGGAATCTTCTAGTTCAGAAGGACTTTTTCGAACGCATTCGAGGAATTCCAAACGACTCTGAAAGTCCCCCTAAGAAGTACCCTAAGAGTTCAGAAAATAACTTACCTACAATATACACCAACAACCAGAGTTCCAATTAAAACTGACGATGCACAGAATAGTGTATAGTGTAACAAGGTAACAGACTAAACTTACTCCACAACCAAAGGTTTGAAATAAATATTTTGAGATACAAATAATTATTATTTGCATGACGAATCTGTCACCGCAACGACAGTTCTATATTCTTGCCCCAACCTGAGAAAAATTTTCTATCTCTACTGCTAGAACGTAATGCATTTAAATTGCACAAGTCTAGAGGTGTGCAACAATATTTTTCAATCCCAAGAGTGTGAAGGTTACCATATTGTAATTAAATTTAATTACGAAATTGTGAAATTAAATTATCTAGTTTTTCAGTTTTATTATTATTAATTTGTCGATTGTTGGAATCAGTTGTATTTTTTTCTAATTAAATAGATGTTTTCCAATGTCAGTCTAATCTTGTAAGCTAAGCGCATTATTGTCATTAAACAACAAGACCTAACATTTAAACAAACAAATTTACCAAAAGTAAAGAGCCGAAATAGAAAACAAATATAAACTAATAAACATTCCAAAATGGTAATTGGCACATGGAATGCCAAGAACAGGCGTTCTAGCTATGATCCTAACTGAACCATCTCATCTGAATCATCATCTTAAAAAGAATTGCAAAAATTTGTGCAATAAGACGACTGGGAAGAAATTATATTCCATATGTTAATTCATCCTAAGAAAGCTGTTTTTCTTTTCTTTTTTGCGTTTCTCTTCACCCCGAAATTCTTCATCTGCGAATAGTATATTATAGTAGGTAATCAAATTATAGTTGATGTGTTTGTTCAAAGTTGAGTGGACGTTTTTATAAGAAGCGCCTACGCAACAAAATTGGAAAAACTTAAATATGAAGTAGCTAGACGATTATAATTGAAAAGCCATAATTCCGTTTTACTTTAATAACGTCTTGTGGCGTCTTTGTAGGTGGGATAGGTTTTTACAGCGCAATCTTCTGTCTTAGTAGTAGTTGCCGGTTGTTTAATTTTTATTTTCATCTTCAAAGTAGTTCGTATACGAAATTTTTTGTATCTCATTAATAATTTAAGTGTTATTTTTTGCCTTAGGTAACAATTATCATCCATCATCATAATTTCTAATTAACTTACGGAAAGAATTGTTATCGCATTATTGTAATATGTTTCTTGACAAGTATATTAACTTTGATCATTAGATGAAACAAATCTGTATCGCAGATAACGTTCGAGTTATTCGCATTAATAATTTAAAAAAAAATGTATATAGTTTTTGCGCGTAGTAAATAAGAAGAATTTTTATGTACCGGTTAAACACTAGACGTAAATGAAAATAAAATAAACCATTTTCAACAATTAATTACCACATCAAAACCCGTCAACCAAACATAAGGCGATTGTTTAGAAACATTGTAAATAAAATTCTTTAATGTAATAGCTACTATTGAAATTTTTAATAGTCTTCGAGCCATCGTACCACCTATCGCTTTTAGACAATTTTAGAGCCTGTATGATTAACTGTAATTTTTAATGGCTGAATAGTATCGTAAAAAACGGTTTAATCACGTACTACGCAATTGCATTTTTAAATAATAACAGTAATAACAATAATGAAAAATACGGGGAATCATTAATTTTTCTTATTGGCGATTAATGATTTTCGAATAGCGCGCTCGTTAACAACAAATTCATTTAATGAAAAATTATTTTTAGAAAGTTATTACGCTTAGCAAAAACTCTCAGAATTAAGTTTTGTAAATTAACGTTCTAAGAGCAAACAGAAATTATTTCATTTTACTCGTCCAGGGATACGTGTGTAATTTGCATGCGTATGGGAAGAAGAAAAAAATGTGCGGGGAAAAAGGCACCCCTCAGAGCACGGACCCTTTCTCACCAATATCCCGTTCAAAAGCGAAATGAATTTGAATATCACTAATATGCAAAATAATTCGTACACCAATTTAACCCTTTGCTTCATACGACACTATTCAAGTACTTCTGCCAAAGAAGTTGGCCGTGGGAAGATAAATACTTTAAGCCCTAAGGTGTTTAGAGACCCACTACGTTTGAATGTTTATCACATGCGATAATTGGTCAGGTGTGGTTTATGTACATAACGACATTGAGGAAAATGGTTATTGACATCTTAAATAACTGGATTTTATTATTGATATGATAACGATTCGACATTCGTAATACAATAGAAATCTTTATTACTGGAGATGCCATAATTAACAACAACGTTATTAACATATTTGAGTAACAGTAAAAGCAATTCAAAAGCGTAAATCTTCTTATGGTTGTATTGACACACATATTGTGTTTGAAGATGTTGGCTGAAATAATATTTAGATAGTATCTATGATAAGAGTAAATTTCAAATATTTTTGCCGTTCTCGAGTTTTGGTTCGACGAAATAAAATTTTAATACAATTAAAGTACAACAGAGTTCATTGAACTGGAAAATCGTTAATGCTAAAAAATTAAACAAATTTTATTTGTTAGGGGTAGCTTACAAATTTTTAATGTTTATAAAAGTTAACAATTTGAATTAGCTGAGACCCAATAAACATTAAAATTAGACAAAGAAAATTGTGTAGAATAAAAAATTAAATGATTTTTGTTGTGCTTCTTTAGTACTCGGAAGATGAATGTAAAAATCATTGAATTTTTGTGCTAAATAACAAATTAGAAGAAAGAAGATAATGAAATAAACGTTTGAGGTGTGCTGTTCACCAATTATCATAAATTATAAAAATTGGAAAATCAACTTAATGATTAATGTTAAAGAAAGAATTTAATCGATTTTAGAAATAATCTTTCTTTAGATACTGTTTCGAGAATGTATAGTTTCAGAAAGTTTTTCTTCTTCTTTCCGTATCGAGGAACTTGTTTGTCTTGAGAGAGAGAAAAAGGGGTTAAGAGGGCGAATCTATTTACTTTGGATCAAAAAGTTTTGCAATGATGAGGATATACATGAAATAGTATGTTGCAAGTGTAGATTTCAAAGTCGTACAAAAAAGAATAATTGGAAAAAGACAAACTTGAGTTACCTTACAGAAATGGTTGTGACGTAAACATGAACAATAAAAAACAGCCAAAAAAGGTGAACGATAACAGATTCGAATGTGAATATTTGAAGCATCTAATAACATTTAAAGAAGTTCAGTGTTAGTTTTGACAATTTCCAGAAAGTGTAATTTAAGATTACGTCAGTAGTAGAAGAATATGTAGGTATCATGGACAATATTTTGTTATATTTAATACATCAAAAGAAGAATTGTTGGAAAAAAAAATTGAAAATGCTAATGAAATTAAATCGAAAAATCTTACTCCTTTCCAGTGCTTCAGTGTTTCACAATTTTAACGATGTTGCATTCAAAATCATCAGTCATCTGCTAAAAAAATAAAGAAAGTGTTATCAAGTAATTGCGAGTCGTTTTATGAGCGAAAACAAGTTTAGATACTGATGGTTGTAAAATGTAAGTATGAAAACCTCTTATAAGACCAATAAGTTTTGCGGCACCTAATGTCGACTCGTGTTAACCATCACGTACGTAAATACATTCGCATTAAGCAATTTTGTCGACAGGTATGTAAAAACAGTTACATAAGTCGATAATTATAGCCAACTAAGTGTTAGCAAAAATTAAAATCTCGACTGACCTGCTGTAAGTTCGCAAGAGGTTGTATAATAGCAAACACCGAGAATCACTCGACAGCTGTTTTGTCCTTTTGGGACTCTTCAGGAGTGTAAGATCATTATTGTACAAATGCGTGCTGTCAACTCTAATAAGACCCTTTGGAGACTACGTGTTAAAAATTGCATTGGATCTCGACGCTTACAATTTTGCCCATATTAAGTATTCAAATGGTTCCAACATATAAATTACATAATGTGTTATAAGGAATTTTTAATTTTAGAAATTCTAACATTCCTTTTTTTTATTCTTATTTTGTAGTTTTGCTGTTTTGATTAGGTACTACTGTTAATTTGTTATTGTCGCTCTAATCCATTTACTTGTTACGCCTATGGAAATTTTGTATTTTGTGATATCAAAGTTTTAACTCGAAGCGTCTTACACAGTGAAGATCATTTATTCATAATTCCTGTCGTACAAGTTAACAAGTCATGTTTGTTAAGATTCTTAAACCTTTTAATTAAATAAAAGGGTAATCATTTGTAAATTTTGAAGAATTTATTGTAATTTCGATCAATCGTTTAAAGCTTTAAGTTATGGTTATCGAAAATCGTAATAGATCGATAACATACACCTCGTTGATCATACATTGATAGTTCATGACCCCTTTCATAGACACTGAAAAATGGCGTCAGGAATTTATCGTATTGAATATTGTCGTCTGAACCGGAAGTCGCAATCCGATTCTGATATAGAAGTTGCCGTTATCGCTACAAATCGCACATTGTTGTATCGGAAGAATTCAAATCTGGAGTCGACCGATAATAAATATCCAATTGGTACTGTTGAAAGGAAAATCAGAGGTGTGAATTTCATTCTATTGTTGATTGCATAATTCTGAATATACCTCATTCTTCACCATTGTTTTGTCGTTGATTGACTTGAAAAATCATGAAATCGCGTTTGGTTGTTTATTAGCGTTTCGTGAAACGTAACTTCAATTACGTCTACAATTTGTGTTTGGTTGTTTATTTGCTTTTTTGTAGAATTAAATGGCTTCATTGAAAACATGAATAAAATTTGTATTTGATGGTTGAATTTAAATTGATTAACGTAACTTCTTGTAAATAGATTATTTCATAATGAAAGACAGGTCTTGGTTTCAACTTACATTAAGAATTAGTAGTGTTTTTTTGTTTTTATTTTTTAATAGATGTTGTATTAAGTTATGTGTTTATGTGTTAACATGGAATCTCTCGATACGTGAAAGAAGTTCAAGTTGATTCAAGTTCAAATTATTTTTTTGTATGTTTGATTCGTAATTGAAAATTAACAGTACCTACGCTATTATTGTTAATAATATTTGTGTTACATATTTGGCGCCCGAGCGAGGCTACACTACACAATAAAAATGCTAGTTAAAGAAGTGGCAAAAGCAGTTAATTTTCGAGATGGTACTCAATCCACTTGGAATTATGAAGGATTTGTAAGTTTAAAAAAAATGACAATGTACGATACTTTCAAAAGTTACAACGAAACCATTTACCACTATATTCTACTGTTCAAGATATGGCAAAACAAAACGAGAACATACCTCTAAACTTGATACTGTGCTGAGAGATCGTAAGAAACTTCACAAATTGAGAAGTATTTGCTCAACCCCTCCTTCTTAGTCAACAATTCCCAAAAGAATGACACTAAGTCATAAGAGAAGATGTACGTAAATGGTCTAAAAAATGAATTAAGTTGAGCCAATTTGATGCATCCCGTACTCAAAAATGAAAAATGATGACCAGAATTCTTTAAATGTTTTATTTCATTTGATTTGTTTCGTTGAAATATTTGTAACTTCCTTACTAATAATCGCGACGGGGTTTTTACGGTGCGGTCGACGTGATACGCTGAGCGTTTTACGTCGACCACTCCTTTCAAGAAATTTAGGAAGTGTTTTCCTAGAGGGCACATCACGTCAGCGTAGAACATTTCACGTCGATGGAATAAACCCAACTGCTTCTGGAGGAGTCTATTTTAATTTTTAATTGTGTTTGTATAGAGCCATCTAATATTGTATGACTTGAAAAATCCACTTTGACGAAAGACCTGATTTGAAATGAAGCTGGCAAAGTACTAAAGAAAGAAGGTTTTTAAACATAATAATTTTATTACCGTTAAACATTAATGTAAATTATAAAAGTTTTAAAATGTGGTGCTTTAACATTTTCGTGAAACGTATGGGTATGTACGATAGATAGAGATGAGATCACAAGGAGCAACTAGAGATATTTGACTGAAGTGTTTTTACTCTGAATGCATGTTTCGGTACTTACTTAAGTAATCAGCAAACTGGCTTCTCATTTAAAATCCTTCAGCTCGTTCAGAATCACCTGTGCCTGCTAGATGAAGCAAGTTGTTCGTTGGAAAGTCCTCCACGTTTAGGATTCTATCTGCGTTTGAAGAATCCGTTGGTAAATAATTGTCCCTCAGCATGTTGTGTAAGCAGCAGCACACAACATTTACCAAGTCAACAGTTTTAGTTTTCAAATTTATCGGAGTAAACAAAAAATCTGAAAATAGTGCTCATGATGCCAAAAGCATTTTTAGACGTTCTCCTGGCTTTGCTGAGACAGTAGTTGAACGTTCTTTTGTTCATATTTCAATATTTGTGATCTGGAGTGGTGGAAATATAGTGCTATTTTTAACCAATTTCCCCATTTTAGACTTCCGAAAATCATTCCATCTCCTTCCTTTCCGTACGAAGCCACATCAATAATGACAAATTTACAGTTTGCATCAACCATTCCAAAAAGCACCACAGAAAAATATAATATCCTTTATAGAGACTTTCCAATTTGGCGGGTGCGACGATTCTCTCATGGAAGCTATACAATTGGAAAAACCTCAATTTCAGAAACTCGTCGGCTTTCTATTTTCAGTGTATCAGGTCAGCAGGAGGTAAAAAGAAGTCAAACGAGATCTTCCTGTAGTGCTGCCAAAACTTTAATAAGTAATGCGGTAACCAAACGACAGTAATCTGTACGATTCTCCTGGTTGCCAAAAACCTAAAACACATTTAAAAATTTATATATACGATAAATACTTTAATATAATACATTTAAAAACTTATAATGTTGTAAAGCATTAACAGTAATGGTGGTCGGAAAAATAATGAAACTACTTTTACGTGGATGATGACAATGCTGTATAAAAGTCATGTTATATCTGTTTTAGGAACTGAGTACAGAAAGCGGTGGAAACATGTGAGGAATTCTTGCAAAAAGGAAAAAATGAAGAGAAAGGTACTACAGGAATTGGGAATGGTTGCAATTTTTGGATATTGTGGAAAATGAAAGGAATAACTATAGAAACACTTTTTCTCCATCCAACAATGAAGTATCAACTCTTGAGCAACCAAGCATTGACGAATTACAAGATTATGAGGATCCATCCCCAGATAGTGAACTCCGACATCAAAAAACAGAAAACAAAAAGTTGCGTTCCAAAAATATTTGCTAGAAAGAAAGGATGACAGGGTACATGGTAAATGATGTGTTGAAATTCTTGTGCTACACCCACTACCTCGACAAAATGAAATCGACTTGTTTTTCAAAACAATGGTAGCCGCAGTAAAAAATTCAGGTCGGACCTTGCCACCAACACAAAAGAGAGTGCCTTCACAATTATCACAGGTATGGACGTATTAAACCAGCAATCGTCTTTGCCAACTACTAGTTTTTCAAATGTTTAGTGCAATGAACCTCTGAACTCCGTGGACTCCACAGTGATATAGTTTCTGAAACTTTTGGACAAGCCATCCAAATTGTGGATGACAAATACATTTTTTTATACTCATATATACCGATACATTAGGTACTTAATTATGGATGTAAAATAAAAAAAATTTTTAATTTAAAATGTTTGTTTAAGTACTTAACTTAGCATTAAAGCCAGTTTTTCGGGTGCTGATATTTGTTCCTTGACTATGTGGTAAGAGGAGGTTGTCAAGTGTTCTTCAACAAGGCTTAACGGGACAATCGAAATAATTTTGGAATTTTTCTTCTTCGTCATGGGGACGGCTCTTGATCAAAGTGTTAAACATTCCTTCATTTATACGATTTTTCAACACATCACTCACTTCTTTCCTGGGCATGGTGAATTTTGTTAGTAACTCTTCTTCCCGGTCATCATAGTTATTTCTTTAATTATTAACATCGCTGTCAACTTTTTCTTCCTGCATATCGCCTCCATTTTGTAAAACTAACACGCGCAGCTAGGTACTGAAACTAAAAATGGCATCACTTACGTCGACCAGAAACGGTACTTTAGGAAAACACTTTTAAACAGCGTTTACATTCCACGCCAAAATAAAATTTTGAATTTAGGGGATGTTTTGGAGTCTCTGAT
This sequence comes from Abscondita cerata, assembly GCA_030710515.1. Taxonomy (NCBI): domain Eukaryota; kingdom Metazoa; phylum Arthropoda; class Insecta; order Coleoptera; family Lampyridae; genus Abscondita; species Abscondita cerata. The sequence continues at coordinate 105,144 of JALBCR010000952.1, forward strand.
CTAACCCGATGTTACAAAATAAGCACATTAAATAATACTCTATTAATCCCTCTTTAATTTTTTACCTTAAACAAAATCGAGCCAACCATTAAAAAAATTTTAATTTAAGGGGCGTTTTGGAGTCTCCGATACAACCCGCTGTTACAAACTAAGCACATTGAATGATCCTCCATTAATCCCTCTTTAATTTTTTACCTTGAGAAAAATCGGGACAATTATTTAAAAAATTTGAATTTAGGGGCCATTCTGGAGTCTCCGATACAACCCAATGTTACAAAATAAGCACATTGAATGATGCTGCATCAGTCCCTCTTTAATTTTTTACCTTGAGCAAAGTAGACCCAATCATTAGTTTTACTAAAATACGATAATCACTAACATTGTTAATTTTAGTTGCCTATATTAAAAAAATATGAAAGAAAAAGTGATGAATATTTTATTATCTATAACCTTTGTTTGAATTCTAATCTTAAAACGTTTAAAGAGAGCGAGCGTGCAACCGTCTTGAACAAACAGTACCTGAACCAAAAGTAAACGTTGTTAAAACAGTTAGGTATATTTAACGTTTCATTTTTTGTCACTTTTTCTATCAAGATTTTGTACGCCTGTGTATTAATTTTGTTGTGACCTCTGTATAGATAATGTAATAGATAGAATAATCGAAATTGCTTCTAATTTGGAGTATCCCAAGTCCTAATTACAGAACTTGCAATTAACTAATTCTTTTTTAATAGGCCATAAATTTAAGTTTTTAAATGTTATCAGTCCATTAATATTAATATAAGCGTACAAGTCAAATCTTTAAAGAGAAAAAAATACATGAGAATGAATTTAAATTATGCACTTTTTCTAGTATACAGATTTGACTAATCGTAAAATTACATGGCTTTCTCAATCTTACGTATTCGAAATTTGAATATTTATTTGTCGAGTTAAACTTATTTTATGAACTTTGATCCATAAGTTATGCCAGTTTTTCCAAAGTTACAAAGAAAGATGTGTTTTTAATATTAAAATACATACATATGTTCAATGTTCTTACGAAACAATAGTGAGTAACCGATCAAATAGATAAGAAAGTAATAACGTATGTCTCAAAAGTTTTGGCACAAAAAGTTTTGGCATAGATCGGATGGTTTAGGGCAATTTTTCAGAACGGGTTTAATTAGTTTAATTAATTAAATTAAATGTAAAGGTCCATAGTCTTCAACAATACGTAGTCTTCTGCGTACATCTCGCATCAAGCCTTGGCCCGTTTGTACATTTATCTCCCGAAGTTTACTGAAGATCATCCGTCTTAATTGTTGCACATTTTGGGATTCCCAGTCTTCATTATATAGTTTTCTAGACAAAGAGTCCTGAAATCTTCAATTGGCCGAGCCTGCGGCAAATTTGAAGGGTTGTCATTTTTCGGCACAAAAGGTATGATTTGAGCATCCAATTCTGAGTGTTACGTGCGTAATGACACGAAGCTTAGTCCGGCCAAAACATAATATCATCTTGAGCATGATTCTGGTGGATAAAATCAACCAATTTTGTTAAGCAGTTGTCAATGACTATCCACAGCTTTCCCTCTAACTTGTCCCACATAAGGCTTGGAAATCCCACTAGTTGATATCGCGCACCAAACTAAAACCTTATCAGCAAATTTGGCCGTTTTCTGAACAATTTTCGACATTAGAAGTAAAGATTTATTTAAACAATTAATAGATGTCATACTATAAGTATAACGACAAAATTGAATAAATGTATATTTTGTCTACGAAAATTAACAAGGATATGCTCTTTACCTTCTCGTAAAATGGTCTATTACGCATACTTCGAGTCAATTTTGAGATACGGAATAGTCTTTTGGGGCAATTGCAGTAGTCTAAAAGATATACTAAAATTGCAAAAAAGCAATTCGCATAATTTTCGAGTTAAAATGAAAGACAGCTGCAGACAAATATTTGTTAACCATAAAATAATGACAGTTATCAATTTGTATATATTCGAGTGCTGTCTATACATTTTTAATAACAAATCACATATCAAAATAAATGCTGATATTCATAATTACCCTACAAGAAACAATTTATTGCGTGCACAGAAACCTAAAAATCTTATTTTTATCAATGTTTTCTACATTTCTCAGTAAAACTTTTTAATAATCTTCCTTGCGAAATTAAAACCATTGATGATACTAGAAAATTTAAAATTGCTTTGAAGAATCATTTAAGTAGTTGTTGCTTTTATACAGTAGACGAATATTTTTATATACATAGATAAATTGTACATTTTAATCTCAATTATATTTTTTATATTAAGATATTTACTATATACACGTAGATTCTAGGATTCTAGATTATATTATATTTTTTTGTTTGTGTTGTTCTTGTTGTTGCTATGTTTTATGTTTTCAACGCTATCGCACTGAAATATACTTACTTACTTACTTACTTTATATATGGAAAAATGGCACATTTCTGATAACTATTGCAAAACTAGTAAATTAGTAATTAAGTATTTAATATGTAAAAATTTCTGATAAATATTCTGAAGAAGGAAATGTCCCCATAACTGATATTGCATTCCCACGCTAGATAGCTATTCCAATCCTTTGATAAAGATATGATCGTGAGCGGTGTTCCCCTGACTGGTCCATGATTAGTTTCCCAACTTTATTTACGAATGTTAAAGCTTCTTCGGTCCATGGTCCCATAGTCTCAACAGCAAAAGGTAGAAATTGCAAATTAGACTCATTCATTGGCAAATATTTTCATCTCTTGGCTGTGGCTGCACTTTTGCTGCAGACCCCCTGTTGTTGCCTATTCATTTAACCGTGATGGAGCTAATGTGTCAGTGCAAGTTGCATCCCACACTAGACATTGTCCTTTTTCCAAGGAATAAGGGTTATTCCATCAACTCGTTTGCCATCTGATCTTGAGAGTCTTATCGGTTCCAAGTAGCAAGGAATATTAGCAGAAGCAAGCGAACGACTGATGATGTTGTTTAGCTCTTGATGACGTGAGTGTCGTCCAGTGCTTCTTGAACAACTAATGCCATGATGTCCGTATTCATCAACGTCCTCGCCACAAACACAAATATGATATTTCCATAGTTTTGCCCCAATGCGTAGTCCGATTGATATTCGAAAGGTGTTATTGTCCAAAAGTGTTCCAACAGTAAAAGACGGAAGAGCATTTAACCATGAATTAGATTCTGTTTTCTGGAGAGCTAAAAAAATGGCTTTCTGGCTTGGCGAGGTTGTGTTGAGCTTATTCAGGCTAAAGCGAATAAGAAGGCTATCCCAGCTTTTTTGTAAGAAATGGAAAGTGGGCATGTTGAGATTCTTTGTTTTAAAATTCCATTCCATTAGACCTTCGTCGTGATATGTTATCTTTAGCTTGTCGGTATCTTTAAGATTTAATATCGTATTGACAAGTTTGGAAACATTATACACAGACGAGAGGAATGCTGGAAGTGAAATATCCACAATGTTTCTTATTCCTATTCCACCGTAACCAACTGGTAGAGATGCCAGTGACAATTGGTTTGGGGTTAATTGACAATTTAAAATTTGTTCAAGGGTTTCCTTTATCTTAAAATCCAAATCCGTAAGAATGTCCGTGTACATCTACAATGGACATGTGCGTAATAGGTAGGTCAGTTTTGGAACACCAAAGCAGTTTTTGAATAGATAAGAAGCGATATGGTAATTGTCAAGATCCGAGATTCTTTTAAAAAGAACTGATATTTCTTCTATCTTTTTGTTCCAAATGGGATCGATGCTGCTATTGCTTATTGGGGTTCTGAAGTTACTATTATTCCTGGCGATACATTTTTAAAGGCTGATACAATTTCTGTATTCATTTCACCGTAAAAGAAAAGTTTGCATTTTGACGTATTCATAAATAAGCCAATATTCTCAGATCCTTCTTTTAGAGAAATGAAATCCTGCAAGACAGTTTCGGGATCTCCAGCAAGAAGGCCGTCATCAAGGTAAAAGGAGATGAATTTGGAAGTTAGCTTGCTGATGATGTGGTGAATTGATATGCAGAAAAGCATTGGCCCAGCTGGATCGCCTTGTTGGCATTCAGATAATGAGAGAATAGTTAAGTTTCCAAAATATAAAATGGTTGGAAGAAAGTAGGCTTGCCAGAGGAAAGCAAAAATGCCTGGCACCATCGTTTTAACTGCATGTAACATGGCATCACGGTTGATTGTATTGAAGGCGTTCTTGAAATCGATTTTTAGGACAATTTGGTAGTTGTTCTGTTGTTTTCTAAAAACGTTCTTGTTGAATGAACTGCAGCCTCGGATCCTGCTTTTGTTGAAAAGCCAAGTTGTCTCGGTCGAAGGTAATCCCCTATTTGTTGACGAATTGAAAACATGCTATTTTTGCCACCAAGCGGCGAAGTGTCATTCCTACTGCTATTGGTCGAATTCCACCGTCTTTTTTTTTAAGCGCGCATAAATGAGCTCCATAAAATAGTTGAATAACGTTATCATTAATCTTGCCCAAAAGTGTGAAGTTGCAGAAGTTAGTTGGTGACGTGAGTAGTCGTTTAGCAGCATCGCCATTTCCAGGAGACATCAAATCTTTGATATGTTGCGGTCGCAGGCCATCTAAGCCAGAGCTGGATCCGTTGGGGAAACTTAAAATTGCATCTCTGATTTCCTTCTGAGTCACGGATAAAGTTCCTTCATCTGCGGTTCAACTAGGATGGCAAAGTGGCCGGGATGGAGGAGGGTGTTTGCTTAGCAGATTTCGTAGGTATTTTTATTTTGAGGAGCTAGGGAATCATTTGAAGAAACAAGTTTTACATTACCATTGATATCACCTTCCCCGACTTTTGCTTGAAACGCACGTGTGTCGATAAAGCCAAGTAAAAACTTGTACAGAAGCATAACATTTTTCTTAGTTTATACTAATCATACGTGTCAATGCTTTTACACGAGATGTCGTACGACACACATTTTGCTTATGTTCATTGCTCCACGAGAGTTTAAAAGACCAACCGCCGTCTTGTACAGTTGTATACCGCACTTAAGTATACACCTCTGATGAGCTCATAATAAGAGCGAAATGCGGCATCAGGTGTTCTTTCGTTGCGTGTTATGCTTCTGTACAAGTTTTTACTTGGCTTTATCGACACACGTGCGTTTCAAGCATTAAAGCTGTTGCTTAGATAGCGATATGCACGTTAAACGCACACATGTCGTTACAATTAACTGTTGGCATTTTTCTTAGTTTATACTAATCATACGTGTCAATGCTTTTACACGAGATGTCGTAAGACACACATTTTGCTTATTTAATATTCATCTTCATATCTGTTAACGCTTGAATCGGATTAGTTTTATAATTACACGTAGAGCTCTCAGCTTCCATTCTATGATGCTTCCGTCCAATATGTATTTTCATTCCCCTTTCCGTAAAATGTTCTCCACAAAAGGGACAATGTGAACGAGTTGAGTTTTTGCTTGTGCTTGATATATTTTGGTCGTTCAGAAGCAAGACACAATTTTTACAGTGCCATTCTGAGTTCTCCACACCGAAAGTTTTTACTTCATCATCAGTTAAATCGACACAAACAGAATGGAACCAGATATGGCAGTTATCACACTGGATCCAATACTCCGTATCCTCAGATTTGCCACAAGGACATTTCCATCTATTTCTGTGCACTGGATGAATTGCGTTGTAGCCTCTCGTGGATAAAACTTGCGCGATTGTTAACAAAGTTAACAACCAAATTAACAACAGATTAATTGGGTTTGTGCAACATTTACACAGGATTCCTTTACAAAACGGATTTATATATATAATATAGAAAATATTTAAAATTAATGTAGAGATAAAATTCAAAATATGTTCACATTTATTTGATTAGATATATATATACTTTGGGAATTTCTTCCTCTTACTATAATTAACACCTATCCTCTTTAGTTTCCTGGAAACTGTATCCTTAGAAACTCCGTAACTCCGCGAAAGTTTTCTAAGCAATTTTCCCTTCTTTTTCTTGGCGTTTCGGGTCAACTAATTTGCTCTCTGTTCAGTTAACAGTCTAGGTCATCCACTTTCAGGCACGATATATCGTCCTGCGCGAAATATTTTAGTTTTCAAAAATTCGAACTTTTTCAGTTTTAGGCATCTGCCCAACCAAACTATAAACCTGTCATTAGAATGACAGTTCAATAAACTACATTTCTATGCACAGCCAAGCAGATACTTTGAATTTTTAAAATCATTTTATCGTTTGTGCGTAAACTTTTGAGACATACGTTAATAAGTAGGAAGGTACTAAGCAAAACAGAGATGAAGAAAGACGTAGCCTTGTTCGTTTCTTCAGATTTGGCCTTACTTTCTTTCCTCTTTCCATCTTAAATACTACTGACGTTTTTAGGTCTTTTAGCTTTTTTGTATCCAATAGAAACTTTTTTCGACAATTTTCTGTAAACATAAGCATAAAGTCAATATGGTTTCCAAAAAAACAGTTTTCTGTTACGTTATTATAAATATTGCCCTTTTAAAAATCATTTTGTTTTCTTTACTAAAAGTGATTAGTTTCACTCCTTTTTAATCTTTTGAACCTACTCTAAATTTGCATTAGCAGACAAAGTAATTGATGAAATCAGAAAAAAATAATTGAGAAACAAAAACAAACGTCTGCGCGTGAACTTTTCAAAAATTGTCTGTCAACGGTAAATACGGTTTAAAAAAGTATTAAGCAATTTAGAACAATTGCATTATCAATTAAAATATACATAAAATGAACGAGAACTTAACTGGAGACAAACAAAGACATTAAATTTCATTTATTAAACGAGTTTATTTATTTATGTCAATTTTACAAATTTATAAATGCAGTATGTGTGGTACTTTAATACTTGTTATTAATCGAGCGAGAAACTAGTCTAGTTATTGTGAAGAAGTAGTTTTGCTTTGCACTGCGTAATAATTGCAATTTCTTTACAATCTATGGAAAGAAGTTTGGCGTTCTCATAATAATTCGAAAAAAAAAACACATGCGCAAAAATGAAATTCAATTTAAGACAGAGAAAAAGCAAATTTTAGTTTATTTATATTCAAATAACTTAGTAACAATTTTTTTTCTCATAACTAAACTTTTCTAATGGCTCTTAAATGTTCAGCTTTATTTTTCAGCTTCGAACAAATCTTTTTTTTTCAATAAAGTTTTTTTAATGAACTGCACACTATCAATTGTTGTTATTAAACATGTATACCTTGTAAGATTTACTACAAATGAAAAATTTCTTCTTTTAACTAAATCTGGTATTTGTATTTTTGTTAGCTTTCTTTGATTTTAGTTTTGTCTTCTTCGGAACTTCTCTTTTTCTTACAAAAGTTGTTTGAATCATTATTATTTTCCCCAATTTTTTATACTTAAATTGATTCTCTTTCCAGTCTTTTCTCATTGTCTCCAATCGAGTCGAGTTGTTATGGCGGAAGGCAAAACATCGTCTGAATGTGCTATGTCTTTATTAAAATAATATTGGTGTAAAAAGTGTAAGAATAAAGTAAAAAATTGTAAAAGTGAAATATTGAAGTGTTTCATTGAATTTAAAAATGAAATTAATTGTAAATTTGATAACATATTCAAAGCAATGAAGTTAAATAATGAAAGTCGAATACAATGGAACACAGTTAATAAAATTACAAATGATCAAAGTATGCATTATGCGAAGGCTCTAACGAGAAAAAATACGCAATAAATTATAGTAGAGAGATAGATAGATATAATCTAGAGTGTGTGTAGCACGGAATCAATACTGATTATTGTATTATCCCTTTCTGAACTTACAGCTCCTCCAGTAAGTTCTCTGAGGAATCTCAGGACTGATCTTGAATTGAGAGGAGTAATTTTCTCCAGTTCGAGGAAACATTTCCCAAAACAGTTCCACCTTCTTGAAAGCGTGGGTTCACATTCCGTAAGTAGATGGATAGGGGTCACCTTCGACGTGCAGCAAAATCTGCATGTCGAGTTAGTTGTCACACCAACATTGGCAACAGAAGGGCTCTAGTCCTACAGAAGGCGTGGCCTACCCTTTCCTGGCATGGGCATCCGCCTGTTCGTTACCAGGAATCCCAGAATGTCCATCGCCCAAGCTAGAGTGACCTTATTGCATGCCCTCAGTTTATTCAGCTTCTTTTTACAAGTTCTTACCAACCTTAAGCTGATGATACAACTGTTCAGCGCTGAGATGGCACATAATATTGATATGTCTGTCGACATATCCCCGATTCAGATTAAACTGCACGTAGCGTTCTATTTCGTGAACTTACGCCTGAAAGGTACTGCTTTACTTGCCCATGGGCTAGTAGCATTTGGTGCGTCTTTTGATCCGTCTGTAAACCAGCAGATCTGACCATCTGGCACTAGAACAAAAGTTTTCCCGGCCGCTCAATTCTCCTTGTTGCTTAGTACCGTCCGGAAGTTGGCTTCAAATAGAAATTCCTTCTCTGTGAAAGAGAAACAGGGGGTATCTTCTATTAGGTAAGGTCTTGTCCGAGTGATTGAGCCTCGGACCGCTATCCTTTTCCAGTCTTTCAAGACACAACAGTGGCAGTCTGACCTCCATCTCAATGACTAGGTGGAAAGGGGTCAGCTTTAAAAGATGCTCAATGCTTGCTGTAGGACAGGTGCGCATTACTCCCGTGATGCATATACAAGATGTACATTCCAGTTCAGTCTCTTATCTAGCGTAATACCTAGGTTAGTGTGTCCCAGACTAATAGGGGCAATTTTTTTTGACAAATTGAGACACGCATACCCTCTTATTATGTTCCATTTGACCTTAATAACTGAAATAATAAATATTATGGAAATCGGATAGTGAGAACCCGTGCCGATTTGATGACAAACTTTGAATATAAAACTTTGTATGGAAACCATAGGAGAATATTTTAACTTAATTATTATTATATTTTACGAATATTATAAAATAAAACCGCCAGCACTTGTTCATTAGAGGGAAGTTTAGAACCTGTAATTTGATGGTTTTAATATTTCTTTCTTAAGACTGCTTAACTCCACAGACATGTTGACACAACGAAAGCAATGCGTTCACTAATAAAAACTAACACGATATAATTGTATCCTAAATTCACACCAACAATCTACCACCACGACCACCACCCCTAGATCCACCACCTTACCGCTTCCCCTTAAAACCCTTACCCGACTTAAAAACCGAGCAAATCCTTAACCGATTACAACTCCAAGTCCGCACCGAAATTCAAACTTTCCGCAACGAATCCTGGACCTCCAAACTAGAATCCTTAAGCCAAGACAACTACGTAGGCAAAAAAATTCTCAACAAAGCCAACCAATCTCCAGAACACCCGATCCACTCGACCGGCGGCCTCGTCTTCTCTCCCGAAGAAAAGGCCGAATCCCACGCTGACAACCAAGAACTCCAATGCAGTCCAAACTACCAAATCGCCGACCTCGATCAGTTTCCCGTATCGAATCCATAGTATCCCGATTCGTACTAAAAAACGGTGACGACGATCCAATCACGTCTACATCTCCCACCGAAATCCGCCAAATCATACGTTCGATGACACCGCCGTCTTAACACGATCCTGGCAATCCAAACACCTAACTCAATACCTACAATCCGCACTCGACGCCCTAGAACCCTTGTTTACTAACTAGCTTATTTCCGTTAACGCGGTAAAGAGTGCTGCAGTAATCTTTTCCCGCAAACTCAAGCACCGACCGGATGGCCAATTAACCATCCTCTATACTCCCATTCATGGACCAAATCCACTAAATACCTCGGCGTTATCTTATATAACCGCCTCACCTTTGCATCTCACATCCAATCGGCCTCTAACAAAGGCCGTGGCTCCCTAAAATCGCTAGCTCCTCTTTTATACCGTAAAAGTTCAGCGAAAAACAAACTTCTCCTTGGTACATCCGAAACGACGACCTACATCACGACGCCAATCTACCCACTATCCTAGCACAACCCCTCCACCGCACCGTCATCCATATCACGAAAAACCCACCCCATTCCGCTCATCCGCAAAACCACTAATTACGACGTATCCAATCCCTTCAAGATCAAACGCCCTAAAAGCGCTTTCCCCGACGACCTTTAAAATTTTCCCGCCTCCTCAAGACTAACACAAATAATATTTAAAATTTCTGTTGCAGATTACATCCCTCAAGACGACGGGGTACAAGGACATTCCTGGCCCATCAATCATGGCAAGACATATGCACAGCACATTAACACTTAGATTGCGCGCGCCGTACTATGCAAGTCCTGACAAGTTTTTATGCAAGTCGGCACGGGTTCCCGTGATTCAATTTAAGTGAAATTTTATTTATAAGTGTTTTGACATCATTCAAACAAAATTAGAGGGTATGCATTGAAAAAATAAAAGTTTAATTTTTCTGGGACCTAGGTATTTGACGAAGTTACTAAAGCCGACGACCTCCCACCAACCTGGATTGGCTTAAGACCGTCAAGTTTCGTTCTGCGGGTAAAGGTCACTAGCATAGTTTTGCTGAGGTTAAATTCCAGGCCAGCTGACCTACACCATTTCTCTGCCAGTTCCACTTGTGCTTATACAATGTCGCAAAGGATGTTTTCATATTTGCCTTGTGCAAATATAACAATGTCGTCAGCATACCTAGCGTTACCAAAGAAGTAACTTGTGCAAAATGGGCAGAAAATCATAAAACATCAGAGTGTTTAGAAAATAGTGATGTAAAATGTATTAATTGCTGGAATGCTGTGAATAAGACTAAAGTTAGAAGGAGATAAACTGATTATAACTGGTGATTTTAATTTCGATTTTTATAAAAACAGCTATTATATATTGTTGCTGAAATGTGTCCGATAAAGAAAAAGATATACTCAAAACATAAAAAAAAATAAATTGATGAATAATAGAATATTAAAACAAATTTGGGAGAAAGATAATAAATATAAGACTGCTGTACTCACAAATAGTGAAAAAGACTAGATAAATTATAAAAGAAGTAGAAATGAATTGGGAACCATATTGAGGAAAGAAAAAGATTTTTTTAAAATGCATTAGATAAAAACAATATCTACAAAGTATGGAGACTACCAAATAATAAAATGCCATAACTGATCAAATTTAATTTGTACAAAACAAATTAAAATGCAGAAATGTTCTAATATTATCACAAAGCAACAAAAAACTTACACTTCATTTGAGAAATTTATAAATGTTGGTATAACTGAAATAAAAAATATTTAAAAATATAAGAGTCTGTAACTGGAAAAATCGAATATCAACACATATATTACGGGACAGTTTCGATGAAGTTGGAGATAGGTTTCTCAATACCATAAACAATTATAGACACGAGAATATATCCAGAAATCTGAAAAACATCTACAATAACATCCATAGCCACAGTAGAATGTTCTACGTTATGTAAGGAATTTAGACTTAATACGTTACCACCATGTGAGAAGTTAATCGAACTAGTAGTCAAAGAACAATTAATAGAACATATTACAAAAAATAAAGTTAGTGCCACACCGCTTTTAGAACAAACCATTCGTGCGAATCAATGTTAATTGTTATTAATGATAAATAGTTAAATGTGATAGAAAATAGTGAAATAATAATAGCAGTATTTTTAGATTTTAAACGAGCGTTTGAAATAAACAACATTTCATTAAGAAATTACAAAAAATAGGTTAATGTAGAAATGTATTACGATGGTTTAATAGTTATCTATCGAATCGTAAACAAAAGGTAGAAATAAGATTCCACACGTCAAACGAAAGAATTATTAATTATGGGGTACCTCAAGGTACAGTACTTGGACCACTATTATTTATAATTTATATTAATTATATAGTAAACATCATTAAAAATGTATGTTCGCTGATGATACAATGATTTATGTTAATGGTACAAAGTTGGAAGAAATTGTGACATTTATCACATCTTAAATGGTTATGTAATAATCAATTGTCCGTTAATATTAATAAATGTAAATATATGGTAATAAGTAGTAAACAAAAATTAGAATTTGTGGACTTGCCAGATTTGAATATTAATATTAATAACAATAAAATGGAAAGGGTAAATGAAATTAGGTGTAATATTTGATAAAATTCTTAATTATAAGTCCCATGCAAACTATATAATGAAAAAAATATTTTATTAATATAATAAGTACATTTTTGAATATTTACTTAAAAGATTATTCTACAAAAGCATTGTCAAAACACACTTAAATTATTGTTCAACGATACTATTAAGCTTAAAACAAAATAAAGTACATACATTATAAATAACACAAAACAGGGCATTGAGAGCAATATTAAAATATAACATAAAAGCTCCTATTAAACTAATGTTAAAAACATTACTATTTTTAAATGTAACTCAAGTTATTATATTTATATTATAAGGCTGTATCTCATTAAGCGAAAGGACTCGTAGTAAAAATTTTCATAATAAAAGTGGCTAGGAAAAAATGTGTTACGGTTCAAAATACTCGAACCCGGACGTAAATCGCGGGAGTTGCACGTTGCGACAAAAATCAAATTTACCGCGCATGCTACGTTTTTCTCATTGGTGGATCGGTTTATTGGGAATATTATAACGACTGGTGGGCATCTTGTGATTTTCTATTTCTTATTGGGCGGTCGTCGGTGCTTCACGAAGCTAAAAATTACAAGTAAAATGTCAATGTGGCTTCAATAATTGCAAGTTAATTTAGTGTGGAAATATAAATCAGACCGATTTTTGCCGTAAGTGTTTTCTTTTGCTATTTCTTTGGTTCGTTTAGTGGTTGTATTAATTTCTAATTACAATGTATGATTTAGCACGTGTCTTGACCTCATACTCTACTCATATCTCACTGTTTGGGGGCGCTGGAACGAGCAATTGGGAATCCTTTGCTGTACAAAACGTGCCGGCTACCACGCTGACGCCTATCTCGGAGCTGCACGGCCGATTATACTCCAGCGGTTGTAGGTCGCGCAATTGTCAACTGGCTGTCGTTAGCAAGAACCTTCCTTATCAGAACTACATTGCATCAGTACACAGATAAGTTTATTTGTTTAAGAAACCTATTCACTTTGCATGCGTTCGGAACTCAAGTACACCTGATATTAAGCGGTTGAATCCCTAGTGTATAAGCAAATTGTTATTCGGGGTAGTCTCAATCCACCGACGTTCGGTTTTGTTTGCACTAGCTCCCTCAGAGTTGGGGCGCTGTAATTAAAGTGGGTGAAGGTAAAACAAAAGACCTTTTGGGTTGGCGGGAGCTACGTACCGTATTAGACCAAGTGTAATCCTAGTTTTTAAGTCACCGTGTGTAAGTGACGTCGATTTTCCTTAATCACCAATCTTAAATTGCTACTCTAATTTGGGGTGAATCAAACAAAAACTTACCTGAATTGAGACATACTTGCTCGCGAACACTAATTATTAGGTTGTTGCTAACGCACGCTAGTTTCATGCGACAGAATTTCTCACTTCTCTTAGATTCTTCTAATATTTTAAATTGTAATTACTATATTTATATGTCTTTGTCTCTCTGATTTGTGTTCGTTGTAGCGAAGTAGACTTTAAGTAAAACCTATTGAACTCCTGTTGGTCGGTTTTATTTCTCTCTGTTACCCAGCAGGTGGCGCCTCATTACGCAGCAGTTTATTCTTTCAGTTCCTTCAAGGATCTCCCCATCTCACCGACTAAGCCGGACACTGCTGTGCTAACACTTACAAATACGGGATCTTCCACGAAATTAGTGCGCTATTTCAACCCAAATACTATTGTTCTTTTTTTTTCTAGGTTGTATAGCTAGAGCCATCATTCTTTTAGTTTTATTATTTGTGAACTACAACCGTTACAAATGCTGTAGATTATTTTGAAGTTCTTAAAATGGGCGCTAGACGGCGTATTTGTCACGTCAAATGAAAAAAACACGATTTTCTCTATAATTTACTTAGGTAAACTATACCGAAAATACTTAAAATCAAATCTCACGTTTATTGTGAACAACTTTTGTCTTAAGATTTTTTTGTATTTCTTCAAATAAAGTGGTGGGGGTAAAATAAATATCTTTTAGAGAAATGTAATACCTTGGAAACGCCTTAACATAAAATGCCAAACTTAGTTTTGTTTTATAGTATTTTTTTTGTTTTATTAGATGCGTTAGAAAAAATTTACTTGTCGTTCTCACCACGTTAAAAAAATATATATGTATATTATTTTAAAAAATCTAAATATAACGTTATACGGGTTAGCTTGATTACTCCTATGTTTTTAAAGATATCAAAAATTATACAAACGGCGTTGTATATGGTACATCTGAACGCATTTTTTCAAAATATTTTGTTATATACAGGGTGTATCGTTTATACAGGGTGGTTCTAGACTAATTTTTTTGGAAATATGTATATATTTTTGTATATTTAGATAAATAATAATGTAAGCATTTCAAATATGTTTTATTTTAACATTTATTTAAGCCGTTTAAAAGTTATTTTTATTTTCTTTATAAAATAGGGTTTGCAGGAACTTCTTTAAGAACTCATAAAAACTTGCTTTTTATTATATCAAATTGAGATTTGGTACATTATTAGAGAATACTTGAAAGTAAGTTGTTATCATAAAAACACCCATTTATGTGAAAAGATTACGCTCCTATAATTTTTTAACTTTGTTACATTTCAAACCTCCATAACTTTAAAAATTTAAATTGCACGTATTCACCATTTCATTTTACAACTTTTTTATACTGCATATGCTATACCAAAAATTGATACTTTATAAACATAGGAGTAATCAATCTATCCCGTCTTAAAAACTCACCCTGTATATATTATAGCACTATTAAATAGAGAATTAAAAACTGAATCAAACAGTGTTAACCGCAAGTCTCGATCTTTTTTCTTGTCAGAGATATTATTCGAAAACTACAAGGCTAGTTCAATAAATACACGTTCGAGCGCTGTGAAACGATTGTTAGTGGAGCTATAATCGTACAAATTTGCGTAGGCCAGCGGCTGCTATATAGCTGTCTATTGTGACACATCCCTCGTGATATTCGTACAGGAGACAATTGTTGTGCGCGTTTCATTATGGCAGGTCTTATAGTTGGAGCGTCCAAAACCGATTACCGAGCAGTCATACAGTTTCTGCATGCTGAGGGCAACACTCCAGTTCAGATTTATGGGAGAATGCAAAATGTTTATGGTGGAGAGTGTCCTTCAAAAACCACAGTCGTGGAATGGTGTCGGAAGTTCACAGATGGGCGACAATCGACAGCGGATTTGCCAAGGCCGCATACAGCTAACATCATCAAATCACAGATGGAGCGGATGAGGTGGCAGATTTTAGAGCACCCCCTTACAGCCCGGATCTTTCACCCTGTGACTTCCATATCTTCGGACCATTGAAGAAGGCACTTAAGGGACAGCGATTCCAGTCGGACGCTCAAGTCAAGCAGGCAGTTTTGAAATGGTTCCGCGAACAGCCAATGGACTGGTACCACACCGGTATACAGCGTCTTGTGAAGCAGTGGGATGCATGTCTTTGTAGTAATGGCAATTTTGTTTAGTGTAAATAAACCGCTTACATGTACCACCGTTCGAACGTGTATTTATTGAACCAGCCTCGTATATCGGCCCATACTGACTTTTTGAAACTAACGATTTCTTTGAAACAAATTGTGGCTTTAAAAAAACCGATTGTGAAAATACAGGGGTTATTTCCGTGGTTCGAAATGTCTTCTTCCACGCATTGCTGTGTCCTTAAAGTATAGAATAAACGGCAGTTTCAATTTCTGGTTTAAGCAAAACATGAATTGCATTTTGAATTTTGAATACCATATTTTCCCTAGTTGTAGGTCTGGTCCGAAAAACGAGATCTTTAATTCGTCCCCAGAAGTAAAAATCTCAAACTGTTAAATCGGGCGACTGGGGCTGGCCAGGGAAAAAGGCTTCCTCTTCCTATCCATCAATTGGGATATACCACATCATCAATTACAAAATGCGCTGGACAGCTGTCAAGTTGTAGAAACATGTTTTGCCTACGTTTTTACATTTTCTAATGAAAGTGGTAATGTATTCCTAAGGGACTCTAAGCAAACGTTCCCAGTTAATGCCTGTATAATGAAATGTGGTCCAACCATTGTACTGCTTATTATACCACACCAAACGTTAACACTTTAGCGTCCTTGATGCTGAACTTCTTGCACCCAATGAGGGTTTTTGGCAGCCCAATAGCGCATATTGTGGAAATTCACCCCACCATCGCTACTAAAAGTAGCCTCATCTGTACAAAAGATGGTAGATAAAAACTGATGGTTTTCATATACCATGCCCATAAGTCAATGACAATAGTCGAGCCTTCAATCAAAATTCATGATCGTGAAGGCCTGGTGCGCTACCACATGGTAAGAATAAAGTCTATGCTCTGTTATAATATTGCGAATGGTATATTGCGTTATTCTCAATTCCAACGACAAAATTTCGATGCTAACAACTCAATATATGCCAAAACATTGAAAACGTTCTCTTCAGATCTACCACTACAACGTTTAGGTCAATGGAGGCTACCAGTAGCTCGTAAACGTTGCAGTAAGTGCGGAAAAACACGTCTATCATAGTTCGGCGATTTGGATATCGCATTGCGTATTCTCTTGCAGCTACGGGCTTGATTTTGAAAACACTCAAAATAAACAGCTAATATATACATAGCTTTTTCATTCGTAAAAGGCATTATTATTTAAATCAAATTACAACCAAAACGCACAGTCGAATAATTTGACGTTTAAAACCACTTATCTCTTACTTCATTGTTTGACTATTCGATTTTTAGGATCCAGATTGCGTTTGATAGGCAAGAAAGTAGAAGATATAAAATCAAAAAAACTTGTATTCTTGATACGGCCTCAAATTTTTGTAATTTTCAAAAAACTAAAAAAATCGATTTTTTTCGTGTTTTGTGGTGGTTTTTATTTTTCTCGAAATCAGGGGTTATTCAAAAAACTATTTACGGGTCGTTAATCTACACCAAAAGTTATACCGAAGAACGTATTCCAAATGGTCGCCTAGTATATACAGGGCAAGCACAAACGACAAGAATTCTTAAAAATGGATTTTTTTTTATTTTTACGTTCGGCTCTGTTTCTTTTGGAACGATGGCCCTCAGACAGTCAAAAGCACATTAGTTAAGGCACGTGTGGGCAAAATCTGAATTTCGTAGCTTCAAGGGTTGATTTATCAAAGTTCAGATAAAGATAGAATTCGATTCATATCTCTTGCGGTTTGCACTGTTTGATTTACTTTTTAATTCTCTATTTTTATATATATTTATAACATTGTATTTAGATTTTTTGAGAAAAATCACAGAATATATAATGTACATATTTTTTAATGCGCCATCTAGCAAGCGTCGTGAGAACAACAAGTAGATTCCTTCTAACGCTTCTGATAAAACAAGAATAATACTCTAAAACAAAAAAACTGTTTTATGTGAAAACCGATTATCCTATAAAATTTTGATACATTGCAACATTGTAGGGAATCGTGTCCTTTATAAGTGTAAGTACAGTAAAATACTGAAATTTTATATCACAAGAGGAGATGTGAGACAAAATTACACGAGGAGTTATATTGTTTTTCCACTCAAACTTCAAAATACATTATACTATGTATGTTATTTAATGAACTGAAATGCAAATTTCTTTATTATTCATAATGTATTCATTATAACAAACATAAAAATATACATAATAAGAAAAAACATGTATTTCTAAGAGTATTCAGCTTCCTCAGAGTGGTTTCCCATGACGTAATGTGGTAATAGAATTCTAAAATTTCTCCCGTTATATATTTCATCACTTTCTTGATGTTATCAATCTTTTTATTGTTGATTGGTAATACCTTTGAGTATGCAGGCACATTCTGTAAAGTTGCGCAAGCTTTTGGTTTGACCTACTTGAAACTTCTTGACGCAAACCCTCAATATAGTCGATAGTTATCACATATCCAGGTGTAGAGCTTTCATAAGTGAACTGCCTGTAAGGCATGTCCTCTAATAGTGATTGGGTCACCAGTTTTTGTAGTCGATTATATCCTTTTAGCATATGGTTGATACAGTGAATGGTTTCAATTTTTGTAAGTATCATCTTCTGGAAGGTAGATGCGATTGTACTTTTTTATCACCCTTTTAAGAGAGCCTGTCACAAGGCAAAAATGAATGTCCACGCAGTGGGAAGTAGTGATAAATTTTACGAAACCACTATGTACCTGCAAGTGCTCAGAGTATCTCACAACAGTATTACAGTTTTGACCTGGGCAACCATCTGAAAATATGTGGAGCTCTTGGATTGCAGCAGGCATTTTTTGCAGATAATCATTAATGAATGTGCACACCTCATTGAGACTCTTAGAGGCTTGTTCTTCATGAAATATATCGAAGTGACCAGTATCAGTTTTCAAGTCATGTATTTCGAAGCCATTTACCCACAGCTGTCTATAATAGAAAATCTCTTGTACGGGAATAACAGATAGTGGCATATTTTGAATGAAGTCAAAAACTATTTCACCAATATCTTTACGCTTGTGACACAAAGCAGCGATTTCCTTAATTTTGTTGTACAATTTCTTAGATTTGTGTTTATGGATCATCATCACTCTCTTTGCATTGTTCTTCAGGTTGTGGTCTTTGTGTTTTGTGCTCAATTCTTCGCATTTGCTGCATACGTCAACTTGTGGCCTGCCAAATTTAAGTGCAAAATTCTCTTTGAAAAATTTTAAGTAAAATTCCTATTATACTCTATTCCTTAAATCTGGGTATTTTTTCTCAAAGAGATCATACATGATCCTGACGTTTAGAAATGAAACAAGATGGAGTACCTGTTTAGAATTGTAGTGAGAAATTTTACGCAGAAAGGATTTAATATGTTCATGTATTTTTGTAATAACTTCTGTCGGTAAAACATGCGGCCGATTATTATATGTACCAGGTAGATCCCTAGGTGAATTTTGAGAAACCGACAATCTATTCAGACGTTGTAGCCTGGAATTCGATATTGAATGTAGACTAAGAAAAGCTGCCTTGCAAACTCACTGTTTCTCTAAGGCATTTCATATGAAATATGCAAAAAGTGGCGGTTGGGTTTTTTCGCCTACCTTCTCCACTTGGTCGCTTCCTAGCTACCGATTTACATTCCATAAGACCGTGCAGATATAAATCCTGTTGGTTTTTTTAAACTTTCTTTATATAATCTTGTTAGAATAGATTCCTTTTTGTTCACCGCGAGTTTTGAATGCATTTACGTTTACATCTGAGCGAAAAATAATATTGTTACATACCGTATGTTAGAATACAATGATACTACTTACGTACAGTCTTCCTTAACAATCTTTTTGTCGATTATCTTTCCTGTTTTAGTTGTGTACTGGTTTTCGAGAAGACGAGCCTTCTTCCTCTCGTTTTGTTTCCATATTTCAGGACACCTCTTTTTTCGCCTATTTTGTAATCTTTCACTATCGCTATCAGAATTCTCACTGGTGAGCATTTTAAATTCGTACAATACGAAGGAAATAACCGATTATTGAACGAATACTGATACATAAAATAACAAATTTTGAGGTTAGTTTATAGGAGCTACAATTGACATATTATCAGCCTAGGGAATACGTTTAAACATGAATTGACATTGAGTGGAAGAACGGTATAAAACTTGGACTTATATCGTTATTCCACTAAACGTCAATTTATACGTCTATATACAAGTGTATAATTTAAGCAATTTAAGTAGGCATTTACAAGAAATATATTTTTAAAACGTTTCGCTATAATCCATAGCTACATCAGTCATACTTACGTAGTTTGTGTTAATGTGTAAATGTTTGTATTTTAAAAATTTTGTTTTTATCTTTGACGTTTAGTATATTTACTAAGATTGATGTACTATCAAAGCATGTATTTTAACTGATGAAGCTATGGATTATAGCGAAACGTTTTAAAAAAATATATTTCTTGTAAATGGCTGTTTTTTTCTTGTGACACCTTTATATATACAAGTGTATGTGCTTTGAATATTATAGTGTTTTTGGGACCAGTAGAAAGATCCAGTTGCAAACATAATTTTGGCTATCTTGATTAAAAATACGATTTTTTGGAGTTATATCGTTTTTCCACTCATCGATTTGATTTGTACGAGCATTGACGTCACGACCAATGCCAATGCGTTTAAAAAATTATTTTAAAAGATAGTGTTTTGGAAATTTTTAAAATGAAAATGTTTAATACAGAGCACATTATATTTTTTTATAGTAATAGGGTTTCCTTTCACGTTTATGACTTAACAATAAAATACAATTTTCTTAAATATAAATTTTATGAAAACACCCAATTGTCTTTAAATTAGCAAATTATTTTTATTATTATTCTTTTTTCTAGTTGATTTTTAGGTTAGTATTTTCTCACTCTATTTTTTTGTATTTTTAGGTCTCTTGGCTGTTAAAAATATTCACTCCGGCTTTCAATTACTTTCTCTTCTTTAGAGTTTATATTTCCAAAATTATATTTTATATTTCGTTTTCCTGGTTCCGTGTTTCGTTTTTTCAAGGTTTAATTTTATTTTTAAGCTATCATGGCGTATTTAGTTGCAACGGTAGAAATACCTTTCAAAATTATACAAAAATACAGTTATTGCTCCATTACATATTTAACTGTGCACACAAACTACAAAAATGCTGCGAGAAAACAAGACCGTTGCCTTAATTGAGTAAAGGGCAATTCCATGAAATTTTATCGCCGATTCCAGAATTAACTTGTAAAAAAAATATTTTGCAATTAGCCAAATACGTAACTATTTAATAGAAAATTCAAAATGAACACGTTTTTTTTGTATGTCTTGCGACAAACTTGCTCTTATAACTCTAATTAAAATGGACAGATAATAATTTCTCAAAGTTGACTTCTCCTTTTTAGTCTTATTTAAACTATAACTTTTTATAGTGGTACCCGTAATTGGTTCACACTTTTTTTGTACGTCTAGAGAATTACTTTTTTAAGCGACTTTGATTTGTTTTCAGGAGAGTGATAAGAGTTTTAACATCCCCATTTTTCTATTACAAGATACATTCTGAAATTAAATATTTAATTGATGTATTAAATTTTTTAAGCACTGGTTCATAAACTAACACGCTTTAATTAACAAAGTCGATTGAGATGGAATTAATAAATTATAATATTCGATTTTTATCTTTTAATAATGAGTGCTGTTCGTAATTTAGTTCTTGTTAACAAGTTCTAACCTAGAAATAGGTTGCATTGAAATTGCCTGTCGAAATTTGCACCTAAATCGATTAACTTGACGTAAATTATAGACATTGTATAAATGAAAATAATTTTTTTGTAAGTGATTAAAGTTACTGTATAATTGAAGATGATTCAGAGAAGATCCAAACCTTAGCACGTGTGTCACCACGTGGGCGAATGCGTGACATCATCGCGCACAATATATCTTATCAAACGAATTAATATGTGTTAGAAGCTACTGTATATCTTGGTTTCATGTACAATTATTTCATTGAGAGATCAAGCGCCTTTATCACTATAATTGGTAGTGCACGCCGACCAACGTCTTACCAATTATATTGCCCGACCGTGTAATAAATGCAATTGCAAGCGAAAACGTGATCGCCAAACATGCTGCAAGTAGATATAATCTCGGTTGTTTATTAGTTAGACAATACAGAACAATTTTTCCTCTTGATCGAAACAATAAAGTTTAACGTTTAATCAGTCCGTAGTTTAATGTAATTTTACGTGAACTTAATTCAATTAATTTTTTTGTAGCTCCACTTCTTTCAAGTATTCCCCATTGGATTAGAAAATACGCCACAAACAATGATAAAGCACTAATTTTTTTTTAAGAAAAAGGTTATTTTGCTAGGAAAGGACGGGAGGTGGTCAAACATTTTCAATTGTTTCCACTAGAAAGTTGAAGTTTTGAATTTTAAAGTTCGTAACCTTCTAGATGGAGGTAAGGATGAAAATAACGGTCTTAGGTTACATAAAAGGCCGACGTTTTGCCCACAACAGCGACGGCTTTATCGAGGCTAAACGTCGGCCTTTTATGTAACCTAAGACCGTTATTTTCAACCCTACCTCTACCTAGAAGGTTAAGAACTTTAAAATTAGAAACTTAATCGGAGGAAAAAAATACACTCAACTGTAAAGGTTTGAGTTCCACCTGTTCCCTTTTTCTTCGTTTCTAAATAAATTAGATTTTGTTTGACGAATTGATTTGTTTCAATTTTTGTAGTTAATATCAGCTGGAAAAACTCGACAGGAATTTTTTCTAAAAGTAATGAATAGTGGATAATACTTTATGTAGAAGGCAAAAAATGTGTTGATGATTAGCAAAAGAAGAATCACATAGATGACTGAGATGCATGTTGCCTTGTTTTGAATGGCGTCTTCCAGACAAGATTTTTATTTGATGATTGCTTAATGCGGTGCTACCTCCAAGAGCATGATGCATTTCTCGACACAGCCACAAATTCTTTCTTGATGAAAATTTAATTTTGAAGCTCCGCCTATTTCATACCTACATACATTAATTACATTTTCTTCCCCTCCTCAACGTATATTCCAAAACATGTACAAGTTGCAGAATCTATCAATTTACTATTTTGTAATTTCATAATTTTTATAATAAGCAAATCCATAAAAGATACTTTCGAAAAAGCTTTTGCTGAAAGTTCTGTAATATGTTGTCTGCTTTTAGCTTCGCAAACCCACCACAAATGTTCACTCAAGCCCAAAAAGTATTCAAGTTTGAATGTTAGCTTTTTATGTAAAATTTTCAGGCGAATGACTTCTGCCAACCATTAAAGGAGATTGAGTCACAAACGTATGAGTTTGACATAGAAGAAATCAAGTCTCTCCTCATATTTCTCCCCCTTTATTCAATACTGTTACAGTCCGTAGTTTAATGTAATTTTACGCGAACTTAATTCAATTAATTTTTTTGTAGCTCCACTTCTTTCAAGTATTCGCCATTGGATTAGAAAATACGCCACAAACAATGATTATAAAGCACTAATTTTTTTTAAGAAAAAGGTTATTTTGCTAGGAAAGGGCGGCAGGTGGTCAAATATTTTCAATTATTTCCACTAGAAAATTGAAGTTTTGAATTTTAAAATTCGTAACCTTCTAGGTGGAGGTAAGGATGAAAACAACGGTCTTATGTTACATAAAAGGCCGGCGTTTTGCCCACAACAGCGAGGGCTTTATCGAGGCTAAACGTCGACCTTTTATGTAACCTAAGACCGTTATTTTCAACCCTACCTCTACCTAGAAGGTTAAGAACTTTAAAATTAGAAACTTAATCGGAGGAAAAAAATACACTCTGTAAAGGTTTGAGTTCCACCTGTTCTCTTTTTCTTCGTTTCTAAATAAATTAGATTTTGTTTGACGAATTGATTTGTTTCAATTTTTGTAGTTAATATCAGCTGGAAAAACTCGACAGGAATTTTTTCTAAAAGTAATGAATAGTGGATAATACTTTATGTAGAAGGAAGAATCACATAGATGACTGAGATGCATGTTGCCTTGTTTTGAATGGCGTCTTCCAGATAAGATTTTTATTTGATGATTGCTTAATGCGGTGCTACCCCAAGAGCATGATGCATTTATCGACACAGCCACAAATTCTTTCTCGATGAAAATTTAATTTTGAAGCTCCGCCTATTTCATACCTACATACATTAATTACATTTTCTTCCCCTCCACAACGTATATTCCAAAACATGTACAAGTTGCAGAATCTATCCAATTTACTATTTTGTAATTTCATAATTTTCATGATAAGCAAATCCATAAAAGATACTTTCGAAAAAACTTTTGCTGCAAGTTCTGTAATATGTTGTCTGCTTTTAGCTTCGCAAACCCACCACAAATGTTCACTCAAGCCCAAAAAGTATTCAAGTTTGAAGGATAGCTTTTTACGTAAAATTTTCAGGCGAATGACTTCTGCCAACCATTAAAGGAGATTGAGTCACAAACGTATGAATTTGACATAGAAGAAATCAAGTCTCTCCTCATATTTCTCCCCCTTTATTCAATACTGTTACAGTCCGTAGTTTAATGTAATTTTACGTGAACTTAATTCAATTAATTTTTTTGTAGCTCCACTACCGATCTTTCAAGTATTCCCCATTGAATTAAAAAAGACACCACAAACAATGATAAAGCACTATTTTTTTAAGAAACAGGTTATTTTGCTAGGAAAGGGCGGGAGGTGGTCAAACATTTTCAATTGTTTCTACTAAAAAATTAAGGTTTTGTTTCTAAATAAATTAGATTTTCTTTGATGGATTTATTGATTTCTCAAAGTAATGAATAGTGGATAATACTTTATGGAGGAGGGGAAACATGTGTTGATAATTTGCAAAAGAAGAATCACATAGATAATTGAGACGCATGTTGCCTTGTTTTGAATGGCGTCTTCCAGACAAGCTTTTTATTTGATGATTGCTCAATGCGGTACTACCCCTAAGAGAAGGATGCATTTCTCGACGCAACCACAACTTCTGTTTTTTCTTCCTCAATAAAAATTTAATTCTGAAGCTCCGCCTATTTCATACCTCCATACATTAATTAGATTTTCTTCCCCTCCTGCAACTCTCTCTACTTATTATGTACTATCTCCTCATAAATCGTCACACAATTGACTCTTTACTCATACAATTCTTCTTCTTTCATTTTCTTCAGTAAACATTCCCATCTTATTACATGTCCAAACCAATTATATCCATTGTTTTAATTATATTCAATAACATTCTATATTTTCAATACACATTTGTTTGACACCACGTTCATTACCGTACAATTTTCCTTAATTCAACATATATTCCAAAACATGTACAAGTTGCAGAGTCTATCCAATCTACTATCAAAAAGATACTTTTGTAAGAACTTTTGCTGCAAGTTCTGTAAAATGTTGTCTGCTTTTAGCGTCGCAAACCCCTAATTTCCTCAAAATCACCACAAATATTCACTCAAGTGCAAAAGGTATTCTGGTGTGAAGCCCAGTTTTTTACATAAAATTTCCAGTCGAATGAGTTCCCCCAACCCCTAAAGGAGATTCAGTTACAAACGAATGAATTTGACATATGATAATTATGGTTACTGAGAAGATAAAAAAACTCAGTTGTACGTTTTCATGTTCGAAAGAAGAAATCAAGTCTCTCCTCATATTTCTCCCCCTTTATACAATACTGCTACATCTTTGAAACCCTCTTTCATATTATGTAGGTTTATTCAAAAGTTTTCATCACAAATCGAAATAAAAACCTCGTCGTTTCTCTTAATCATACTTGTCGTCGGAATGAAATTCATGATTGTGCTTTCACACTTTGATTAAGTTAATCCTGCCTTCTGGAATCCGTAACACCCTTCGATCAGTTGTAAGGAATTATTTTAAGAATTTGGGATAAAGCATTGGGATATTTCGTTTCATCGCCAGGAAATTGGCGGCAACTCATTTCTATTTCACTCTAGATCTTCAAGAATAATCGTTTAGAGAGTTCTGCAATTGTAAAATCTTTACACAAGATTTACTCCGGTTTGTATGATTTCTTTCTGAGTTGAACTTCTTTGAAAAAATATTTAATTTCAACTTGAAGGGAAATCGCACATTAACGTATGTATGTAGTATTAGAAAACAATTCATTGAGGTACGTGTCTTGTTATGCAATTACAAATTAATTTTGATATTGTAGTCACAAAATGTTGGTTATCTATACACCGTGTCCAAGATAAGAAGATCAGCATGGGGATCTTGAAAACGGTCGAAGATACAAGGTTGCTCAAATCGTAAATAAGTTGGGTAATTTAGAGTACATTTACATGGTGTTTGAAAAAGTTTAATAATATTTTGCGATATCGAGATTTTACAAAAAAATCAATTTTTTGGATTTTTAGTTTTTGTATTTTTTGCACTTATTTTTAAAAATATTAAAAATCTAAAAACACTTTCTCATTGACACTTTTAGAACTTTAGAATATAGTGCTTTCAAATTTTTAGTCCAACATTTCATCTCGGAGAAACCATCAACAACTTTGTTTTTTTATATTGCCGCATAAAAAAAACAACTTGTATTTGGTATTGTTTTTTATTACAAAATTAACAATGTATCACACATAATAGTTTAGAAACTATTTTTGTTAGAAATAGTTTAAATTGCAGTTTGAGCGACCTTGTATCTTTTACTTTGCTTGGACACTGTGTATATATATATATGAATTTTGAAAAAATTATTGAACCTTGTGTGTTTAATTAAGTATGCACTTACTTCAGAATGTAGTTCCTTACTGAATTTTAAGACAAAATGTTTACATAAACGTAGGTCCTAAACGGCTTTGTTTTTACTATAGAGGGTGTTAAAATATTTAAAAAAAATGTTTTTCGTTAATAGCCAAAAACTCAAATTAGTATGACTTTGATACTTAGTGACAGTTTTTAACGTATGCAGAAAAATGTTTTAAACCACTTTAAACCAAAAATGGGTTTTATAATTTTACCAGTGGCGTACACAGAGGTTCAATTCAACGCCCGAGGTCCAATTTAAAAAAAATATATACATTTATACATGCCAAAACAATACTATGCATAGTTTGATTTTTTTCATTTTTATGAAAAAAAGTCAATCTGAGCTAAAAAACCTGAGAGATGAATTTAAATCAAATTTGAAAAAAAAAATGGACTACTATATTTTTTTCAATTAAACCTCAGACACTACCTGTGAGCACGCCACTGGTAAAATAATACAAACTACTGTTGATTGAAAACATTCCTCTCAATACATTAAAAACGGTCACCAGTTAGTATCATGATAAAAATAAAGCCGTTTAAGACCTATGTTTATATAAACTTTACGTCTTAAAATTCAGTAAGGAACATTATACTGAAGTTTGACCACATGCTTCGTTAACACTTTTTATAAATTATCGTGCATCTGAATTTTATTCACTGAGTTTCAATCACTGACAGATCAAAGCCACTGGTTCTTACGCAGGTGTGAGATTTTAAACATTTATTAAAAACCTAGAAGTTAACAAATCAAATAATTAATAGAGGTGTAATAGAGGTGTTTGTTGATAGTTATTTTTCAGTTAAAGAAAAATGTAGGCATAAATTTGCTAAAATCGAACTATACATCACATTATTAACTTTTTATACCGCGTGAAAAAAGTGCATTCTATACGAATGTAGATGCTGATCGCTAAAGATATTATGTATAATGTAAATTCAAAATTCAAATTGTCTGCAACAACAACTTGTAACTGTTGTTGTTTACAAATAACGAGAGAAAGCGACGGCTCTAGGGCTACAACCTAGAGAAGAAAAGTAAGGGCATTTGGCTCGATGTAGCGCACTAAATTCGTGGAGAATCGAGTATTTATAGTACTTATAACAGCAGCGTCCGGCTTCGTCGGTGAGTCGGTCCTTAAAGAACTGTAAAAAAATAGCCTGCTGCCTAACAAGGCGCCACCTGCTGGATTATAGAAAGAAATAAAACCGACCAACAGGAGATCAACAGGTTTCACTTAAGGTCTAATACGCTAAATTGAACACAAATCAGAGAGACAAACAGACAATTCAATACAGCAAACAAATCTTAAAATACTAGGAGAATGTGACAGAAATAGAAAGACTGTCGCATATAGTTACGTGCGTTAGCAACAACAATAAATAAAGCTCGCAGTTAATATGTCGAATTTCAGGTAAGATGTTTAGTTACACCGAAGTTAAAGTTAGCGTTCCAATTGAGGATTGGTTACTAAGAAGGCTCTGCGTACACACGTCACTTACACACGGCGACTTAAAACTAACTTAAACTTAGATTAAAAAGGTAAGTACCTCCCGCCAACCCAAAAGGCCTTTTGTTTTAGCTTCAACCACTCTAAGTAAACGTCGGTTGTGGAGCATACCCCGAATAAAAATTTGCTTAAATACTCAAGATCAAACCGCTCTATGTCACATGTACGTGAGCTTCATACGCATTATTATTGAATAGGTTACTTAAACACTAAAACTTAGCTGTATTCTGTAGTATGCAGTTCCGAGAATGAAAGTTCCTGCTAGCGACGGTATTCGACAGCTCCAGAAGGTAGGTAACCCTAGGATTTCCCTTAGGGGAGGTATGTAGCGAAGAACGGAAGACAAATATGTTCCCTTGAAGTAGAAATTATGCAGCATGAACGACCCCTACAGACCGTAGTGTCCACCGGTTGTTTGCAGCTTAACTGAATGCAAAACCGTGGTAGTCAATAATTTTGTAGGGAAAGGTTCTTAATTAGCCATTCCAGCACCCCCAGGTGTAATACACGATGAGAAATAAGGTCAACGCACGTGCTAAAAGCATACGTCGTAATTAGAACTAACACAACCACGAAAGAAAAGAAAGCAAGGTATACTCACGTTGAATTCGGCACCAATTCGACTTGGAAATCTTGAATCGCACATTTATGAATAAGTTTTTAACTTCAACAGGCACACCAAAACCACCCGTGTAGAAAGAAAATAAAATGTTCGCTGTTCGTCTCGGAAACTTTTTCGAATTTTATTTCTACCAATGGAAAATTAGCAACATGCGCGGCAAATTCGACTTTCATCGTAACATGCTGCACACGACACACATTTTAAGAAGACTCTCGACATACGTTCTACCTTTGAAAATAAAACCGTAAGAAACTGAAGAAAGATACTGTAATACCACTCTATAAAGTTAATAACAAATCACTACCATCCCATCTCCATTCTTCCTCAGTTTAGTTTTCAGGGTGGAAAAAACACAATAGACGCAATTTTCAACGTTAACAACGTCTTTTTGGATACAGAAAAAGCATTTGACATGATTACTGCTATAAATGGAAAAAAATCTCAAATAAATAAGTCTTGACTGAAGGGAAGAACTGAGGCAGTTGCGATTGGAAAAATGCACAGTGCTGATAAGATTGTAGAAACGGGAGTGCTTTATTCTTGACCCTACATTGTTTCTAATCTATTTGAACAAGCCGTTGAATTTAAATATTACAGAAGCTAAATTATTTTCGTTTTTTTTTTGTTTCCTGATTAATTTATCTTGGGATCAAATACCTGATAATGGAAGGATAAAGTAATTGACTTGATTTGAATTTACTTAGACTGCATGTCAGAAAAACCATGGCACTTCCGTTTCCCTTAACAACTACGGGCAACCAGCAGAAACCTACTTCACAAAATATATGTGTCAAAAAGAATGATTACAAGAAAGGCCAAGAAAAACTGATGAAGCTGTGCGAAGAAGTACTGTCCGCTGACGAATACGATTTTTCACCTGACATCAGTGAGGATAAACCATCAGTTAACTCTGATTCAGATTCGGAGCTCGATACTTCTGTGATGTCCAAAAAAAAATCTAAAATTCAAAAATCAATTTCATCACCAAAGAAAACCACTGAGCTTACCTCTAAAGGACAATACTCTACATATCATAGCATCATTCTGCAAGAACTTCCTACAATTTTTATAAAATGATAATTACTGACGAAATATTTCAATTTTTGTCAATGAAATTAATCGCTATGCAGAACAGGGAAAAAAAGGTACACCGAAGCCATCACGGATTCACACCTGGAAACAAACCAACCAGGATGAAATGGAAACGTTTTTGGGCTGTCTAATGTGTAGCCAAATGCCGTCACTACGTATGCCGTCTCTACGTTGTTATTGGAAGAAAAGTTTTTTATATGATAACTCACTAAAAACTTTTATGTCAAGAAATCGATTCCAAATTTTACTGAGAAATTGGCATTTTTCCGATAACAAAATGCTAATCCTAACGATAAATTGCATAAAATTTCCCCATTGTTGCGGAAGCTGCAGAAGTATATCTCAAACGAGAAAATCAAGTTTGGCATAGAACTTTTCAAATTATGTCTAGAAAGTGGCTATTTATATGACTTCAAAGTCTACTGCGGCCAATACTCTTCAGTCATGTCTTTCTTCTTCGACAGTCGTTCTAAGTTTGGCACAAAATTTACTGACTAGTGGGCGAACAGTTGTTGTTGATAACAATATATTATACATCAGTCGAGTTGACACACATATCAATGAATTCATTGTATTTATTCTTTGTAATAATATACATAAACAAAAGATTCGATTTCTTACAATTTAAAACCAAACTCCATATATATATAATTCCCTTTCCCTTTTCTTAATTCCAAAAACTAAACAATACAAAAAAATTATCCCCATATTAATACCAAAAATTTTCTTAAATTACACTTTACATATATTTCTCTTTTTCCTCTTATTTTCTTCTCTTTTCTTTATCACTTTTTTCATCCATTCTATTCCCTGTCAATTCTCTCCTAATAGTATACTTCTCTCTTTTGATCGCAGTTCCCCACAATTATCTTTTAATATTCTCCCACCCTTCGCCACATATCGTACACACTCTCTCTTTTCCTTTCCCGCATCTAAACCTCGCTATGATTCTTTTTTCTTTTATACTTCTTTTCCCCCTCAGATATCCTGGTATTTCTTCCGTACTTAACTCCCTGTACTTTGCATTGTATCTTCCCTTTCTATCTTCGCACTCCTTTCTTGTATCTGTACATCTTTATCTATACTTATCACTTCCTTTTCTATTTTTCTCCCCTCCCTTCTTTTTCTGTTTATCTCCTCTCTTGAGTACCCTACCCTTTCATAATAGTGTTTCCTATCCTCTGCATCGTATTTGTTTAAATATTTCTCCACTTTCTTCCAACATTCCTTTAGTATCCATTTCCCTCCCTGTCTCTTATCCTTTCTTCAAATCTCACTGCCAATTATCCTGTTCAAATCCTAATTTTATCTATTTTTACGTCTTCTTCTATTGTATATCCTGGTGTTTCTTTTCCCAATCTCAACGTCCATTTCTAATATTTTAATTGTATCTTCTCCAGCTTTTTCCATTCTTCCATCCCCATATTTCCGCCCCATACAATAATACACTCCTTACTAACTTCTCAAACAACCATCTTCTTTTTCAACATCTTTCCAAAAACCCTTTCCCCTTTCCCCATACCTGACTCAATACTTTGTTCCCTTTCTGTTCTAAGTCCTTATATGCCCCTCATCCTTATCATTATAACTAAAATTATACCCAAGATACTTGTATTTGTCTACTGTTTGTATTTCTTCTTGCCCCCATAACCATCTCTCTTTTATTCCTCTCCTTTTTTCTTTTTAAACACCATTATTTTAGTTTTTCCACATTTGATTCAAGCTTTTTTTTTACTAAGTATTTTTTTTCACTACCTCTATCATACCTCTCATTCCCATCTAATTTTTTGCAATTATCACCACATCATCCGCGTACGCTAACACCCACACTTTTTTCTTCCCTATCACTACTCCTTCTGTTTGCTGTTTCTTTATCACGTCTTCTAAATCATTAATATATATTGCAAATAAACTTGGACTTAATGCCCCTTAGTTACCCAAAACTCTCATCCTATCCTCTGACACACATTTCATAGGAACTCTTCGATCTAACCGGAAAACTAACCTAAATCAACAAAAACTAAAACGAGGAGAACTTATAGCACAAGAGAGCAACACAGGTATCATAGTGGAGAAATGTAAAGACAAGAGAGACATACTAAGCTGAATACCAAACATGCTACAGAAATGGTGACAATTCAGAAAAGGTCTTCAGACTTTCAGAAGCCTTATATTCTGGAATATAATAAACCAAGGGTTATATCGATATTTCACGTAAATCTTTGACTTTCATAGTATTTTTTATGATAATTTTTTAGATTAGATGAAATCTTACAACTCATCTCCTCGTCGAGATGTGAAATGGTATTGCAAACTAGCAATCAAACTTCTGATTTGGACTGGAATTGTAAATGCATATCTAATTCACCAGAAAGTCACAAATGATAAAATGGCAATAACACAATTTCGTAAAGAAGTAATCAAAGGTAATCCAGCATATCAGTATTTTTTTAAGATCATCTGAAACATATATTTTTAGGTCTTACAAAGTGTGACACTGAAAGAAAAGCAGTCCAAGATACCACTTCAAACCATACACTATGTGACACAGGGATGAGGCAAACGTATTCCTTGTGTTATTCCAAAATTGCTGAATAGTCCGGACAAACAATTGCTAAAAATGCAACTCCAAAAACGAGACTATGATGTCAATCTTGTTCTAAATATTATTGTTTACCTTGTCTCTTTGAAACACATTCAACTAAATTGCAATAAAAATTTGAACTACTATACATCCTTGTTTCACTTTGCCTGACAAAAAGTTATGTTATAGAAGAAAAAAAATCAGTATGAGACCCAACTATGTAGATATGTTGTAAATACATTTTTCAACTTTCAACTTTCTATTTAGGTTTCAATATGTTTCGTCGCACATACGCTGTCTGGCACAGAAATATTAACATTGTAACGAGGGAACAATGGTTGTCCACCACAGGCACAATGGCTGGAAAAATTGATTTTGAGGGGGGGCAGTATCTGTATTGTATTGTATTGTACGTGTAATGACAATTATTCAGTTAATAAGAAGCATGATCCATTACACCATCATAATCAAAATGTGTTGAATCTTCTAAAAATAATTGTTGTCTTTTTGAAAAACACTAGCAGAAATATTTTTATTTACTAAATAAAAATGAACAAAAAAAAATTGCACAGAATTAACCCTAGCCAACATAAAAATGAGTATTAACTATTTATTATCTGAAAGATTCAGGTAATAACGAGTATTTATCATCGTAACTGTTTGAAATACCGCCCTTCTGTCGCTATACAGTATCCTAAGCGGTGGTAAAAATGCCTTCTTGTGTTTTGCAACTGTCGAACGGTAATGGACTTTCAGTTCGTCTGTATTTTCTGCTTGTGGTCGAATACTGTCATAAACTATATTCCCCAGATGACCACACGACCACATGACTTAGATCTGGATTTCTTGAAGGCCATTTTAACGGTCCATACCGCCTTATCCAATTTTTGGGAAAACTTTCGTTAAAAAATTGCGTTATTACAGCTGCACTGTGTGGTAGAGCTCCGTCTTGTTGAAAAATTATTTCGCCGTTGGCTCTAATGTCAGTTAGACGGGGCCCCACTTCCATCTGCAGCAATTCCAGATAACTGTTTTGATTTAAATTTCCCTCAATAAAAAATGGCCCTAACAAGGAATCGCTCAAAATAACAATTCATACGTTTATTTCTATATGAGTTTCTCGGATTTCATATGGGTTTTCTCGTGCCCAATTGCGTCAATTTTGCTTATTGACTCCCGTTTAACGTAAAGGTACTTTCATCAGAAAATAATAATCTATTTAAAATAGCTTCATCATTATTAATTCGTGGAAGCAATTTTTGAACGTTTTTAATTTTGAAAGACTTATAAGGTCCTCACTAGCTTTTGTGGTGGTAATCCATGCAATCCGTATTCCGAAATTGGTTGTAGATTTTTATAATGGTCGTCTTACTGGGAATGGGATGGATATGCGGCTGCAAAGTTGTCGACAATCTCTCTGCTCGACATACCTCTCATGTATGCTGTGACAAACTATATCCGTTCTTGTACAGTAAATAAAGCCATTTTTCATTTATTTAAGAAAATAAAAAAAATGGTCTTTGTCGGGATGACAGTGCGAAAATAACAAATTTATTTTTTATTTTAACATGGCACTTGGCTATGGCCTTGAATTCTACGCAAATTATTTTGATCTTTTAATACAAAATTTTTTTAATTTAACATCTGAATCCTGTTTATTTTGTGTGATTTCAGCAGTAGATGGGATTAATCATGACCGCCAATAAAAAGTTGGTTCAAATTTGCAGCGAAACTTAGTTAACATGGGGTATAAATTTTAGTATATAAACAGTTATAACGGGAATAAAGAGAGGGTGGGAAATGAAAGAAAAGGGAGAGGAGCAGAGGCAAGGAGTGGTAGTGAGAAAGGTGATAAGGGAGAAAGGAGAAGTTTACAAAGTATTGGTGGTATATGGACAGGGGATGAGTGAGACGAGAAAGAGGATGAAACAGTAGTGGGAAAAGAAGGAACAAACATTGTTTTGGGATGGGATTTTAACGCTAGAATAGGAGAAAGGGGAGAGTTGTGGGTGAATAAGGAAGAAAAAGAAATGTAAGTAACGATAAGAAAGAAAACAAGCAAGATCATGAGTTGTTGGAGTTTTGTGAGGAGAATAAGCTATGGATACTTAACGGGAATATTGAAGAAGGGGGAAAGGAGGGTACACATATGTAAGAGGTAGATGGGAATCGACCATAGTTAGCAGATGAGGATCTAATGGAAGAGATAGAAGAGTTCAGGATAGGGGAGGAGGAAGAGTCGGACCATTTACCATTGGAATTAGTGTTAAAAGGGGAGGCAGGGAAGGGGAGGGGGGTAGAAGAGGAGATAAGAGAAATGAAGGAAAAGATGGAAGAGGCAGTGGAAAGAGAAAGTTTAGAAAAAGACAGACAACAGGAAGAGAAGAAAGAAAGTGGTGGAATAGAGAGTGCACGGAAGCGAAAAGGGTGGTGAGGAAGGGGAAAAGAAGATGGAAGAAAAGCTTGATGGAGGTAGAAGAGGTAAAGAATTTAAAAGCAAGGTATAGAAAGGACTGCACGAATGCAAAAAAGTATATAAGAAAATGATAGAAGAGAAGATAAAGAGTTTGAGGAAGGAAGGGGAAACATGGGAGTTATAAACAAGGAGAGAGGGAGGAAATATTAGATGGTAAGAAGAAATGTCAAATAGGATAATGAGATAGGTAGAGGAGGTAGCTGAAGATGGGAGGGAAATTACAGAAGAGGAAATAGAAAAAATAAGAAAAGGTAAGGCTGTGGGTACGAACGGGATACAGGGGAACAGTGAAAGTTTAGAGGAAAAAAGATGAGGGAGAAGATGAGAAAAATAATGAATAAAATATGGATGGGAAAGAAGTTCCCGATGGAATGGAGGGAGGCAATAATATGCCCAGTACATAAGGGAGGGAAGAAGAATGAAATAAGGAACTATAGGGAATTAGTATTACAAACACGGATATAAGGTGTATGCCACGATTCTGTAAGAAAGATTAAATAATGAACTAGTGGAGAAGAGGTTAATAGGGGAGTGGCATATAGGTTTTAGAAAGGGAAGAAGAACAATAGACAATATATATGTTCTAAGAAATATAAAGAATAGGGAAAAGAAAAGTGGGAAAGTTTGTGCTTTATTTTGGGCATTAAAGCAGCTTCTGACAATGTGGACAGAGAAAGCTTATAGAAAGTGATGAGGAAAAAAAAGGTACGAAATGATGTGGTGAGGGCTATAGAAGAAGTATATGAGGAGACAAAGAGTAGTGTGAGATTGCGGAGGGAATTGAGTGAGGGGTTTTGGACAAGCGACGGATTAAAACAAGACTTGGAGGAGACATTGAAGGGTAGGCAGCAGGGGGGAGGGATAGTGATTGGGAAAGTAAAAGTATTGGTTTTGGCGTACGCGGACAATGTGGTGGTAGTGGCGAAAACAAGGAAGGAAATGGTGAGGATAATGGGGACAGTGAAGAAATTCATAGAAGGAAAGAAAATGAAGGCAAATGTGGAGAAAACAAAAATGTTAGTTTTTCAAATGAGAAAAAATTGGAAATTACGTAATAAAGTGGGGGTGGTTATTTAAGAGCCTAATAAGGAGTGTAATAATATACGGGGCGGAAGTGTGGGGATGGAAGGAATGGGAAAGGTTGGAGAAAGTTCAAGAGCGATATTGGAAACGAATATTAGAGATGAAAGGATAAGGTACGGACAGGAGGATATGAGGCTGTATTACGAAAGAGGGGGATTTGCGAGGCAGGAGGTGGAAAGGAGAAGAAGAGAGGGAGGGAATAAAGATAAGAGAAGCAATTGTGGAAAGGGGCAGAGATATTTAGAAGCAAGAAAGGAGGGGAAAAATTACAGGGGGAAATATAATAAAAATATGAGGAGTTGGTGAATGAAGGGATACCGAAGTATTTGAAGGAGGGGTGAGTTTGAAGAAGAAAAGAATAATAGCGAGATTTAGATGTAGGAGTGAGGAGGCGGAAAATAGGTACTGGTTAGAATATGACAGAAGGAAGTGCAGGCTGTGTGGGAAAGGATGGGAAAACTTGGAACACTTAAGTCGAGAATGTGAAGAGTTAAAGGAAGAGGGGAGATATTAAAAGAGGGAGGGGAAGGAGTGAGATGGATGGAGGAGGTGATAAGAAGCAGGAAAAGAATAATAGCATTAGAAGAGAAAGGGGAGGAAAGAAGTAGATATATTTTAAGTTGTGTACAAGTTATAGGTTAGTGTAGTTATAAAGAAAATTGATTTTTGTATAAATTGTAGAACCGAATTGTAAATTGTAACTTAATGTAAGAAACAATTACTTAAATACATTTTATTACAGTTAAAAAATGCCTTGCATGTACAATCAATAATAAATAAATAAATTAAATCAAAAACTTGTTATATGAGGAGTGACG
The DNA here is from genome assembly GCA_030710515.1 of Abscondita cerata. Lineage (NCBI taxonomy): Eukaryota > Metazoa > Arthropoda > Insecta > Coleoptera > Lampyridae > Abscondita > Abscondita cerata. The sequence continues at coordinate 141,693 of JALBCR010000952.1, forward strand.
CAAGGAAGTGCTGAAATTCCTAAGCACATTGCAACTTTTAAATTGACATAAATTTCTTTCTCACTTTGAAGAAAATGCTAATAACTAAAATAATTGATTCCTTACAACAAAATTATCATAATTCGTGAAGTGCACGTCAACAAGTTTTAATTAATTAAGAAATTGTTAATCGTATAGGTGTTATTTTTCTTTTTCAATTTGTGTTTATGTAAGTACGTTTTATTCTGTTGCATAATTATTATTTTATTAATTTTTGAAAAATAATATGTAAATTTATATTAATTTCACCATTGAATTTAAGTTTTGATTTTTAATTAGAAATGGTTGCCTACTTATTACATTTTTAAAACTTATTAGTATTTTGCTATCTTACAGGTGATTATCTATGGTTTATTGTTAGTTGGGTCTACATCTATGAATTGTTTTTAGCAAAGTTTAGTTAAGTTCCAGCATGCTTAACAAATTATAATTAGAAACTTGCAAGAAATGAAAGTAAGTTCCAAATACTCGCGCTGATAAATAAAAAAGTACTAATAAAAAACAATAAATTTGGTCCAATTTTGCCACATCAATCATAAATTGATTAATAAATACACTGTTTAAATCAATCACATTCACTCATAACAAATCAATAAACACGAATAGATTTTTACGGTTAATTCTTTAGCTGATAATTGAACTACGCAATCACAATACATACTTTTAAAATTCAACAAATTAATTAACACCTTTAAGCGACTATGTTTAATTGGCGATTTCTCAATGCGGAATTTTAAATTGCGAACCGTAATGATATTATTCGGTTAAAATTGCATAATACACTTACATTGTATATAAAAGGAAATGATATAATTTTTTTATTGAAAAAAGCATCGCAAAAAGTTTTCAGGACTCGTTCTAAAAGTACTACATTTTAAGACTCGAGATTCAACCCTTAAAAACGCTCTTATATATTTCCGAGTTGTTTGCATTCATTTTCTTAAATGCGACACCTTGTAGTATCAATACAATAGTTGCAATGTTCATTAGAGGAGAAGTTTTTGTACATAAAAAAATGATGTTAGTAATCGTGTACAATACAGTACAGTAAGTTTGTTAACGGGTGCTCTGTATAAAGGGTGCAAAGGTGCAAATATAATTACAGAGCGCATACAGTGAAATAACAAGATGAAATTCTGGTGCGCGCAGGTGAAGTGCATATTCATGTTGTATTGATTTTTTTCTTAATCAACAACCCTGTTAAAAACCTGGCATTTATTCAAGAGAAGGAATGATCTTCATTCTCACTCGCCTATTTCTTTACTAATGAATGATTGTTGGAATTCATCACGCTAATTGCAATTTATGACTTTAGAAAATCGCTAAACAATTACAAGATATTCAACAATAAAAAGTTACGCGCATTATTTGTTTAAATGCTGGTGTTTGAGCGTGAATCGTGGCTCTTATTGCTGAATAATCTTTGTTCGATATTACACAATACATCAACGGTTTTACGTTTTTCTTTTGTTCTTGAACGTGAGAACGTGGTTCACTTTATGCTGGTCAATGCGTATCGATAATGAGTAAACAAACGGAATATTGATAAATGAAAAAGTGTTAAATGGAAGCGCTCATAAAATTTAATAATATGCAGAGTCGCAGCACGCATACGAATAAATTTTATAATTAAAAACTTCTTTATCTTACGTTCACACGATTATTGGACATCAATCGGACAAAAACCTTTACTACCTACATTACAGTTTTTAATTGTTGCGATTATCATATAAAATATTCGTATGTAACAGCAGACTTAATCAAGAAAGTTTTTTTAAATAGACAGATCAACCTGGAAGAAATAAAAGATTCACGTTTCAAAAACATATAGACTTATTACCGCGAATTATTGGAATTTTCTAATTAATCAAATACAGAAAAAAAGTTTTAATTTACTTACACATTACCCTTTGCATTGGGTCATCACTACTAATGTTGGATGGCATCGCAATCATGCCTGCAGTATAGGATTAAAGTTAATGATTTTCAATAATAATAATAATAACAATAATAATAATAATAACCCCAAAGGGGCCTACATGTTGCAGGTACGGGCTTTGAGAAACCCGGGGCCCCGAGCTCTTCAGTGGGCCAGGGTACCAAGGTCGTATAAATCCCCTTAGTTTGATATTACCGGCATTAAGTTGCCGGTACGGAAGGGCTCTGTCAAACTGGACCGTTGTCACCCTGTAAGCTGGCAGTAGCTCAAAAATGCAGTCCACGTGACTGTCCGGTGTATAAACTGGAAATGATCATTCAGGAAATAAAAGAAAAAATATATACCATATTACGAAGCAAAAATAAAAGTAGTTACTGTCACGCCGTCGCCAAACGTTTCATATGCTAAAGCTACGTCTACACCAATGAAGGTCGATATCCAATCATTGATAAAGGAATTAATACCATCATTGGTTGGAGCCCTTAAGTCATGTTTTGTAGTTAAAGAACCTGTTAGATTCAGTCACTCTATAGATGCTTAAATTACGGATATAGATACCCGAGTTTCTGCAACAGATGTTGAAGAAGGTCTTCGGCAATGTAGTTTCTGAACATACACAAAGAGCGAAACGAAAGGAGACTTCTCCATCTCCTAGCATAACATCCTTTACTTCTATAGATGAAGAGGATGTGGAGAAAGCTAAATCGCAAGGAAAACCTAGAGATTCGTGGCACGAATCTCACGGTTTTCCCAAATCAAGTGATAACGATTAGAGCTGTTATATTTATCTGTGATATCTGTGATATTTTTAGATATATTTATTTATTTTTATTTATGTTTTCATGTAGTATTTGCTATTTTTACACATAATAATTAAATACTTTTGTATACCTACCACACATCAAAAAACAAAATTCACGACTTTTAATAATACAATGGAATTGTACAGGACTCTTTTGAGTCCTGGACAACCATATTCTCTTAGAGAGTAAACGGTCGCCTTTGAACTGATCCTACCCGTTTATGTGACAGTATGTAATAGCGTTAGAAAGTTCAGACGATGGCATACATAATAACGGAGAAGTTTTAAAGAAATTAAGCAAATAATGTGAAAAGTCTACAGAGATTAATGACTAAAATAACGCAAGTAAGCGAACCATACGGTTTACATTAAACACAAATACATGGTAGTTTCGAAAGATGGGATACCTCCGTGTTAATTAATAATTAAAGACAAACCCATAGAAATGGTGCATACTTACAATTACTTAGGAACCACCTTAAATAGTAATTGGGTTCATCCGTTGAAATAAAATGCAAAATAGAAAAGGCTCGAGTTGCGTTTGTTAAAATGAAAGCTCTGTTCATAAGTCATGGCTTGCATATAGATATGAAAATAAGACTATTGCACTGTTACATCTTTCCTGTTTTATTATATGGCGCAGAATCGTGGACCCTTAACACATTTGAAATGTGGCTCTATAGACGTATATTAAAAATATCCTGGACGCAACACGTTACCAATGCCACCGTGTTACAGAAGATGAATAAAGAGAGCGAAGTCATAAAAACTATAAAAGTAGAAACCTTGAATACTTAGGCCGCATAATGAGAAATGGAGAGCGATATCAATCTCTTCAGCTCGTATTACAAGGAAAAGTATTGGGAAAGAGAGGTCTAGGAAGGAGAAGGATATTGTGGCTCAAGAATTTAACAACAGAACTTTCTAGATCCGCGATAAATAAAATACAAATAGCCAGAATGATAGCTAATATCCGTTAACGGATCTGCACTAACAGAAGAAGAAGCATTAAATACTGCACTCCAAGCAGTCGCCGTTGAACTGATTCTACCCACTAATGTGACAGTATGTAATATATACTTACGAAACTAAAATTGGAAAATCACAAATATCTAACAATGTATCGTTGGACAACTCCCACTTCCTTTCATATTACTGGATGATCTTAACGCTCATAACATGCTGTGGGGTTCTTCAAGAACCGATGATAAGGGTAGTATCTTGCAAGACTGGTTAGAAAGGGATGAAGCAGCGCTACTTAATAGCAGCTCTTCGACACACTTCAATCATAAGTCGAACAACTTCTCTGTCATTCATCTTATCGTGACATCCTGCTTACTAGCAGCATCTATGAAGTGGTGGGTTGAAGATGATTTACACAACAGTAACCACTTTACGATTATCATAGAAACCGACAAGCCTAACCCGGTAAGATATGTTAATGCAAGATGGAAAACTGAGATAGCGGACTGAAACAGTTGTTTGCCCCAGAATCTGCAAGTTTAGAACATATAACTCAGGCAATTATAAAAGCTGCAGATAAAACCATACCAAAAACTGCAAGTGGTCCAGTTAAACGAGCTGTACCCTGGTGGTGTCCGCAATTTCTGCGAAAAAAAGAGCTTTTAACCGATTTCAAAGAAAGCCCACTCTTTCCAATCTAATTACCTTTAAACAAGTTTGGGCAAAATTGAGAAAATCGTCTTACAATGTAAAAGGGATAGTTGGAACGCATACACGTCGTCAATTACGTCAGATGCAAATTTGAGCAAGGTATGGAAAAAGGTCAAGGCTGTGATAAGCAAGCCTGAAAGAAATATACCTACCTGTATGGACATAAACGATCATCAACGAGTGGAAGATGTTGGAGAAATTGCAGAAGCTTTAGCCACGCAATTTGAAAGCGTCAGCTCGTCGGAAACCTACCAAACCAACATTTTTTGATACTAAGCTGGAAAGAAAAACTGAACTAGATGCCTATTCTAACGAACTCTATTATTACAACTTCTCTTTATCCATTCAAGAAGTCGATGCGGCTTTAAACGACTTGAAGTTGTCTTCTCCAGGTCCAGACAGTATCTCAAATGAAATGTTAAAACGTCAATCACCTGAAATAAAGAAAGGTACTTACCCCAAGGACTGGAATAAAGTCATTGTACTACCGTTACTCAAGGACCCCAAGGAGCACACTCTTCCAGAGAGATATCGTCCTATTACTTGCTGTTTGGGTAAACTCTTGGAAAAGATGATAAATAGTCGACTGCAATGATTCCTGGAAAAGAACAATTTATTAGCATCTTATCAGGCAGGGTTTCGTAAGAGGAGATCAACCTTAGACCATCTCGTATTAATGGAAAATCATATCCAGGATACGTTTAAAAATCAGAAACACTTGGTCGCGGTGTTCTTCCATATGACGGGAGATACGGAATATTGCAAAAACTTCACAGCTACGGAATCAGAGGTAACATGTTGAATTTCATTAAATCGTTCCTTACGCACCGTGGATTTCGGGTAGAATGGGGAACCACCTGTTTTCTTCTCGTAGCCTGTAAAATTTACCCCAAGGTTCCAACCTTAAGCTGTAGACCTGTGTGTTCATAAATATCATATATGCAGATGACCTGGCGATTATGTATTTGATAAGAAGTGTAGAAGAAATAACACGCAAACTGCAAGAGTATGTAAATAAGATAATTAAAAATGAAGAAAACCTAGGTTTTATATTTTCAGAAGCTCCATGCATTTCTGCAGACTTAGAACTCCGCACTATGATCGAGTACTGTTGATAAAAAACCGTGTCATTAAATGTCTGCGTCATGCAAAATTTTTGGGTATGACGTTTGATGACAAACTAACGTGGGCTTTGCACATATCCTTATTAAAGGATAAATGTTGTCAATCGATGAAAGTAATCAAAATTTTAGCTCATACAAAATGGGGAGCAGAACTAAAGTGCTTGATACTTATCTATAGGGCTATCGTATTATCACGATTAGATTATGGGTGCGTAGTATACATGTCGGCGCGTAGCAGCTTATTACGGAGTTTAGATACTGTACACTGCGTTATTGTATAGGAGCTTTTCTACTAGTCCGGTGGAGAGCCTATATTGCAAAACGAGATTAATGCCGTTGAACCAGAGAAGGGCCACTTTAATTGCGGGTTACGTGTCACGGATACGGGCACAACCCGATCATTCAAACTATAGATTTCTCTTCAAGGCTCGAAACGAATATTCGCTGAGACCGACTGTAACCCGACCTAGTGGTGTACGTTTTCGGGAATGTATGAACTCGGTAGATATACGTATCCCTAAATTAATTAATGAAGGCCCGAACAAAATACGGCCGGGGATAATGCCCGATATACATATAATACTTAACCTACAACATCTGCCAGAAACGTCATACCACCAGGCTTTTAATGAACTCTACTACGAATATTGGGAGGCAACTTTCATTTATACAGACGGTTCCAAAACTGAGAAGGGTGTGGGCTGTGCCTTCTTGTAAAATAATATATCTCATCCATGGACGCCAGTACGCCATCTGGCAAACTCTCCTCTATTGTTTAATATGTGTAAATGCTGGGAGATGTGTCGTAGTTACAGACACGATGAGTGTTCTGTGAGAATTGAGAGATATTTATACCATGGATCCTATAACTCAGAGGATACAGGAACTAAATAAACATGTACAAGAGAAATGCCAAATAACGTTTATATGGACTCCAAGTCACATAGGTGTGATGGGTAATAAAAAGGCTGATAAAGTTGCTGACTGTGCAACAACACAACTAGTAGTAGATGTAAAGTCTATGCAACGAAAAGACCTGAAACATACTATCAAGCACAAGATTATAGACAATTGGCAAGAACGATGGTCTAGAACTAATACCCAACTCACGGCGATAAAACCAGACGTGAGATCTGCTTATCTTGTACTTAAACTTTCGAGGCAAGAAACAGTGATTACCGACAGGTTGCGCATCGGCCATACAGCTATTACACATCAGCACCTGCTGAAAAAATAGAATTGGCCTAAATGTCTAATGTGTAATATAAATATTACCGTTACGCACATACTTTGTGATTGCCCCAGTTCAATGTCCAACGCAGACTACGAAATAAAACTAGAAATTAAAGAAAATTTATCTAACCTACAAAGAATACGAAATACACTGACATTCCTAAAAGCATTAATATGTACAAAATATGTAGAGTGTACCTACCTACATTATAATACTACCTTGATACAGTAGATGGAAGCTAATAACCCTAGTAGTTGATGCTTCCTTAAATAATTAAAAAAAAAGTAATAATAATAATAATAATAATAATAATACTAATGGTGGAATGAAAAAAGTAAAAAGAATATTTTCAAGAGACACCCGACGTTGCAAAATATGATATCATTTAAGAAATCCAGAGCGCAAGCGCGCCAAACGATGTTGGAACGTAAAAGGGCGTCAAGGAACGAATATGTATCGTTAATTAACAGATTAACACCAACAGCAGAAGTATGACGTAAGATCAAAGCGGTGGCAGAAACGAGGAACAACCATCCCCCCCATTAAACTAAACGTAAACGGCTTAATTTTAGTCGAATCCCCACCAGTATTGGAATGTGGAGTACCACCTAAAACAATGCACTTGGCATTTGACCCTTTTTTTAATTCCAATCGTTCGTATTACTCATTGGTGGATTGTATTTTGTTTGCAATCATCTTTGGTGAGAGCTGAATTTTTATTTGGAGCTTTATTTGATCATATTCCATATTAGGTTATATGGATGACTGTAGACACTGTTTTGTGACGGGAAACATCTTAACTTTCCATCAATGTACATCTACGAAACTATGAAATATGTTAAAAGTACCATCTCAAATTCGGGAAACTGGTTATCATATGTACCCTACTAGGTATAAAAATATAATCAAGCCAACTTCAATCAGACTATGAAAACAGAAAAGAGTTTTGAATTCAAGGGGTTCAATTTTTTAATCACTTGCCAAGATCGGTTCAGGTACTTCCCATGAATTGAATTTAAAAAACTGTAAAGCAATAGTTATTAAAGAAAGCCTTCTATTCGTATAATGAATACTTATCTTATAATCTCACATCAAATGATTTTTAACTGTACTTACTATGTTTGTGATATGTGTTTGTATGTATCCTATATGTATGTGTATGTTATATACAAATACTTTATTATTTATATATTTATATTTGACGGGTTTAAAACTTGTAAATATGTTCTTCAATATAGACGATTGTAAGCACTATTCTGTGATACTAACATAATAAGACTATTATTATTATTATTATTATTATAATATTTTTGATTCTTTTTAGCTTATGTGTCTATGTACGAGTATGCTGTTTTCTTCTCGCAAATATGATCTCCATAGTTGACGCCCTTCCAAAAATTTTGAAAAAAAGTTGTTCTTCCGGCAGGATGGGCATCTGTATGTATCTGTAATATTTCCCTTATTTTTCTTTTATCTTCCTGAAGCAGTGTGTTCATTTTACGCCATGACGTTTATGTTCAGTCGTGACACGTGAACTCATTACTCCCCTTTCATTCGAATATATTATTTCCCACTTTGGTTTTCTGAGTATTTACTAAAAACGTAGCATAAGTTCCGTCTCTGTTTTTCCTCACCCTTTGGAATGATTCGGACTTAAATTATTGTGCTTCAACATCTTCTTTAATTTTTTTCTGGAAGGTATTGTGAGATGTTTCTTATCACTGCTTTTATTGATTCCTTCTTCTTGTGGATACATGAATCTTTCGTCTAAAATCTTCATAAAAACCTCGCTGTCGTGAAAATACGAGAGTCAGTTTCAAGGCTCCAACGACAAATGCATGCAATGTCATTTTGACTAACTTTAACCCACCAGAGATGTCGCTCTGGAATTGTTGCCGTATTCGAGTGTCTCATTATTGGGCCTTGAATACGTCGTCCAAATAATTGCCAGATTATTTTCATGTGGTAACTTACCACAAATCCTCTTGCTGGATACTTACTGACACGTTCACTACGTGAACCAACTAATATTTATTTATTTATTTATTTTTTATTTATTTATTGATATATTAACGGCAACCGCCTTTTACAAAACATACAACAATATGTATAAGTATGATAAGCACAACTAACCATCTAATTTATGTAACAAACAAAAAAATATGATCCATAATAAACTTATAAATCATTAAAACGAGAGTTAACATTTTCCTACAATTTAGATAATCCTCCTTAAATTTAACTTAAAGGCATTCAACGACGGCGAAAATAAATTAATATTGATATTATTAAAAAAATATTAGCTTGTCTTTTCATCGGAGAATAATATCCGTAATTAGTTGCAGCGAAACCCAAACGAAAAAATAATTTGATCTCGTTATAGGTTGATTTGTAATTGGTACATAGAAATTCAAACATTCTGATAAACTTGGACAATTAATGCATCCATTTACTAATTTATATAAAAAATCATGTCCATTTCTAACCTCCGTTTAGACAAGCTATGCAACTTTATTAAAGAAAGTATTTTGTGATATATGATTTGATCCCTTGGAATATTCATTTTAAATGCAATTGGCATAGTAAAGCGTTTCTGAACTTTCTCCAACAAATTTATCATATTACTATAATGTGGACACTATAAAACACGCATAATCAAGTTTTGTTCTAATTAATGATGTGTAAAGAATCTTTAATGTACTAATATTAAAATCTGATCCAATTCGTTTAATAAACCCTAGTAACTTTAATGATTCACTTGTTTTTTCTTGAATGTGTTTATTAAAACTGTAGTGTGATTCAAATGTAACATCTAAATCTTTTATTCTATTTACTGTTTTTAGAATAAAACCATCAATATTGTATTGATTTTGAAAGTTAGTAGGATTTTGTTTCATTTTTCAACGTTTAATGGTAATTTATTTCTTTTACACCAATCAGATAATCTATTTAAACCATTTTGTAATTCGAAATGATCACTAATGTGATTTATAGCCTTGAACATTTTTAAATCGTCAGCAAATAATAAAAAACTACAATTATTCAAAATGGATTTAATGTCATTAATAAAAATTGAGAATAAAAGAGGACCACAGTGAGACCCTTGAGGCACCCCAGAATATACATAAACTTTTTTAGAAATTACTTGCCCTATTCTAACATATTGTACCCTATTTGATAAGTAACTATCAAGCCAGATACTTATTTGCTTAGGAAACCCAATTAGATTCAACTTTTGTATTAACAATAAATGATTCACTTTATCAAATGCTTTTGAGAAGTCTGCATAGATGCAATAAATTTTTTATGATTTTTAGAGCATTAAGTACATAATTATTAAAAACAAGCAAATTTGTTAATGTGGATCTTCCTTCGATGAACCCATGCTGTTCGTCAATTATTATTTTGCTACTGAATACAGATAAATGTGACTTCATTATTTTATCTAACAATTTTGGAATTGATGACTGTATACTTACTCCTCTATAATTACAACTATTGTTTCGACTGCCACTTTTAAAGATTGGTTGTGTATAACTCGATTTTCATAAATTCCGAAATATTCCTTCAGAAAGGGATTTGTTAAAAAGAATATGTATAGGAATAGAAATACTATAAATACATTGTTATAAAAACGAATTTGGAATACCATCCGGACCAATGGAGTTATTGTCTTCTACATTTTTTATTTCATTAAAAACAGTTTGTAAAGGAACATCAAACTTAAAGTTTAAATCAAGTAAAGTGTTCGTTTCAATGATGTTCGCATTATCATTACCAATAACATTTGGTGATTCATTGTATGTACTTTGAAAATGATCAGCAAAATAATTAACTAGTTTGCATAAATCATTACTGTGTGAATCATTAAAGATCATATGGGATGGCAATTCATTTGATTTTTTACTATCACTAACAAATTTCCAAAATGATACTTTGGTTTGCCTGGTTTTCAAAGTAAAACGGCAGTTTATACGAGTAGAATCCTGTTATTCTTTGTTGAAAATTCAGTTTTCACTGTATTAGTTTAATGAAGATTTATTTTATTTTTGATTTTCTTTTTGAGTTGCTTTTCTTTAAGCCATTCAACCTTCTCAGGACCTCCTCAGCAACCGAGAGCAATCGTCACCAAATCTCGCGCCCAAGATGTAAGATTTAAGAAAATACTTACACCACCTATACAGAAAACAGAGTTTTTCAAAAACTGTAGCTGTTCTGAAATCTTAAGAAACTGTTTTTAAAGCTTTTCAAGGAAATAATAATGCAAGAAGAAATCCAATACTTTTCAAAAAAAATAAAATTTTTACCACAGATTCCATATTCCGGACTTTTGGAAACTTCATTTTTATTCATTTTGCAATTGTATCTGCTTACTACTATACTTTACAGATAACTGATACTGTCGTTCTTTGTACTGAACAGCTAGAGTTGAACCAAGAACACCGCAGTATCCTTTACCTTGTTCCATTGCTTTTTATTTTTTTCGGTTAGGTTTGATATTAATTGGAACTAATTAATACCTGTATATTGATTTAGTTAAGTCTTAAGGCAGTTATAACTAATTGTGTATATTAATTAAGTTGGAATTAGCTATTTAATTAGTAGGTATTCATTAGGATTAAGACGATTTAATCATCGCGATCTTATTTATTGCCAAATTGACTCAATTTTTACTAAGCATTGGTGATTTAGAAAATGACATCGTCGATCATTTGAACTTGAGAATTTCAAACAATTTGTTCGAAGCTGACGACAAATTTTTCAGAATAAATACAGTGTGTTTTCTAATTGAATATCAATATTTAAGGGAGCGATTTTTGAATCCATTTTAAGAAGAAAAATTTATAAACATATTTCCTAAACGGCTTAACTTTTTAGGTACAGTTGGTAAAGTTTCCAAAATTAAAAATAAATACCATTTTAGATATTTTAATGAAATTTGGGACACATGTAGTTTGGTTGGGAAAACAATTTTTTCGGTAATGAAGGTTAAATTACCGAAATATCGTTAGTATTACAATATCACCTGCAGAAAAATAATTTTTTTTTTTGAGAAGAAAATTGATATGATTTTTTAAAAAAATCAAAATTAAATATAAAATAATTAAAATTTAAAAAATAAATTTTATTTTTAAAAATTAATAAAAAATAAAAAAAATAAAAAAAAAAAAAAAAAAAAAAAAAAAAAAAAAAAAAAAAAAAAAAAAAAAAAAAAAAAAAAAAAAAAAAAAAAATTAAAAAAAAAATTATAAATAAAAATTTAAAATATATAATTTAAAAAAAATTTAAATTTATTTTAAAAAATTTTTTAATTTAATTTTTTTTTTTAAAATTTTTTTTAAAATTAAATTAAAAAAAAAAAAAAAATATTTAAAAAAAAAAAAAAAAAAAAAATTTAAAATATAAAAATTAAAATATTTTATTTTAAAAAAAAAAATTTTTTTGTAAATTTTAATTTTTTTTTACTTTCTTCCACGCTTTGAGGGTACGGTAAAAAAACAAAGATGATTTTGACTTAATTGTTTAAAATGCTTTGATTTTTATCGGATTTTGTTGGATTATTCACAAGGAAAGTTATTGTAGTGAAATAATAGATTCATTGAAGAAGAAGAAAATCATTTTATGGAACTTTCAATGGAGGGAGGTTTCAAACAGTAATTTATAAATACATGCGTTTGCTTTTAGTTTAACATCATTGACCCTGTCTAAATAAGATAGCAAATCTCCTTCTGTACAAAAATTTTTATTAGACAATTAGTGATCTACATATTCCAAGCGCTTGTTACGATAAAAATTCACATTTCTAGTTTTTTTTTTATTTTTTTTTTTTTTTTTTTTTTTTTTTTTTTTTTTTTTTTTTTTTTGTTTATTTTTTTTTGTTTTTTTTTTTTTTTTTTTTTTTTTTTTTTTTTTTTTTTTTTTTTTTTTTTTGAAACACAAGTGATGGATTAATCCGAAGTTGTTATAACCATTTGGTATGTTTAGGTTTTAGTGGTTTTCCTAAACCTTGAACTTAGCAAATGCTTTGCTAAGACGAACCAATCCACAATTGCACACGGTTTCGTCACCACACTGTACAGGTTTATACTGATCTTCTGGGGAACCATACATAACACTTACATCACAATACAATATTTGAAATGTACCATACGATTAAATAAATAACCATTCGCCTATTGTGAAACTAAATTACACCGGATATGTAGATGAAATGAAACAACTGAAGATCGAAGAAGTAGTCAGATAAGGAGATACGCTTTCAACAATTTTATTCAACTTAGTTTTGGAAAGCGCATCAGATATGAATTGAACTATAAACATAAAATGTATAAATTTAGCTAATGATGAGGGTAATGAAACAAAAAGGACTGATAGAAGCTTTTTAAATAAAAAAAAAAAACAAAAAAAAGATTAAAAACAGTGAAAAAAAAAAAAAATTTAATGTGTGAAGTGTTTAAGGGGTTTTAAAAAAGTAATGGTGGTGTTCTGGACAATAAAAATAACAGTGGGGCAGAAAAAATGAAACATAAGATACAATTGGGAAACAAAGCCTATTATGCAAATAAAAACTAAAAACTTATTAAACGCGAAACATCTAAGCAGTAATGCAAAAATACAAATATACAAAACACTGATAAGACCAGTAGTGGTATATGCAATGGAAACAGGGACAATGACAAAAAAAGAGGAAGAAGATCTGAGAATATTCCAAAGGAAAATTTTACGAAGAATACTGGGGCCAATAAAAGATAATCAAGATGAATATAGACAAAGAATGAACTTTGAGTTAGTCGACCAAATGAGAGGAGAAGATATTGTTACGCATATTAAAGCACTAAGGATAAAATGGCTAGGGCACGTAATGAGAGCAGACAAGAAGAAAGCAATAAGAATATTGACAGAATGGAAACCAACAGAGGATAGAAAAAGAGGAAGGCCCAGGTTAAGATGGATAGAGAACATCGAAGAGGACCTAAATAAGCTCGGAGTAAGGAATTGGAAAGAAAATGTAAAACAGGAAGGAATGGATGAAAATAGCTGAAAATGCCAGGACTAATAAAAGCTTGTAGAAAAAAACTAAGAAGCATACGGGAACTAATCCATCCCAAAAAAGGATTATGAAAGCTTTGTTAAGCAGCCATAACTGCTTGCGGTTACAGTGCTTGATATATATATGTAATGATAAATAAACTGGAATGTTGTTTCAACATGTGTCGAATAGTTCGCTTCATTCGGTTTCTCTAATTATTACAGTTTCTTTGTCCGTTCGTATTTTCTGGGATTACTTTGCTTGATGTCTGCTAAGATTTGATTACGTCCAGAAATTGTGGGTTGTCTTCTGAAACCGTTCCTGCCTTATGCTGTTGTAATTGGAAAGATTAACCTCTCGACCTTTACTTGTACTCAAGGACGTGATATGCGAAAATAAACGTATGTGGTTAGGAGGTGCCGAGTAGAGTTCTGATAGCAAGATAGCCGGGATTAGCGGCTTTGGGGTGTCTCGCCTTAACACCGGAAAGGACTTTCCTTTTATACGGTGCCGCCGACCTTAATCGCCATCAGTGCTTTGCTTTGCACCTATTTCAATTTTAGCGTGTGTATCCGAACAATCCAATTACCACTACCAAACCATTTTTTAATTATAAGTGGGAACTATTGATGTCGAACGCTCCAAAAGGACGTTTTAATGAACGATATACGTTTGTGATCCTAGTTAAGTAACTGATCGCCACGTAACTATATGTAAATGTAGAAGAATTGTGGGTGGCAAAAAAGTAATCGACAGTTGGGCTTTACTTTTCACTTCACTATAGACTTTCAAAGTCCACATGTCCTCAAATGTTTGTTTACAACTTTAATTCGCCCCTCATTAGAATACTGTTCCCCCGTTTGGTCGCCACATTATGTTTGTCATATTAATAGAATTGAAAATATTCAGAAGAAATTTCTAAGAGTTCTAGCATATAAATTAGATCAACATCTTCCAACAAGTACATCTTCATCTCTTGCCAAGAACTTAAATTTGTCAAACTGAAAGAATCGTAGAACGTACTTAAGATCTAGTATTTCTATACAAAATATTTAATTCACATGTTGATTGCCCTGACTTATTAAGTAAGATAATACTGCATGTGCCAAATCATCAGTACTCGCTCAACACATCTTTTTGCAAAATCCTTTTATAGAAGAAATTATTTATACAATCAGTTTTTTTCCTCGATCTTTCAATGTAGCCAATGCTTCTGGAGATGTTTGTTTTTCTCTCACCTGAGCAAACTAGTAAAAACGAATAACATGCATTAGTTTGTGAGTAACTTTGTTTATTCTGTGTTCTTAATATTAAAGATTAAATGTATTGCGGTGTTCTTATGTACTTTATTTTCAATTTTTTGGTTTTTTGGTTTTTAAATTTTTGGTTTTAAACTTATCTACCTTTAAGAATGTAAATGTATTTCATTTGAGTGATAATAAACACACTCTTGTTTCTTTTATTGCGGACTCTGATTTTAATTTTTAATTTTTAGTATTCATATTAAGTAGAGTTGTATATGAAATACTTTAATTTCTAATATTGTACCTATTGTATCTAGGGTATGCCTACCCGTTAAATAAATAAATTTGGGAAAAGAATTGTGGGTGGCTACACTAATTACTTGTACTCGACGGTTTCTTATCCTGTTTGTTTGTATTACTATGAAAGTAACATTGACTGCTTTGATGGTGAGTACGTTTTAAGTCAAGGTGGCGCTTATAATTTAATTACTAATTGTTACATTTGAATCCACGCTCTGTGTGAGAATATCAGGAATAAGTTAGGACGCCTCATTAGGATAAGGATCCATCTTACTCAATAGCAACGGCTATCGAGTGGTGTGTATTACTTGTTTGTTGTGTAACTAATTACTTTATAATTATATGTGTAAATTTCTACTGAGAGAACACGATATTCTGTTTACTACCGATATATTTTTCTGTGTATGACGTATTATTTGTGTAACCGATTAAACAACTCATTAAACTGATGCAACCATTTTTGCCCATTAACCTAAGACAATGTAACACGCTGACTGCGAATTATCGATGATTTATCACAGTTGGTCTGATAATGGGTATGGTGCTTATCGATCACATTAGATAATAAATTAAATAATTTTCAAATTATGTGTTTCACGATTTAAATTTCTTTCTTCTTGAATTTGTGCATTTCTTGTCAATGTGGTCGCGTGGTAATGTAGCTTCAGGGACAAGATTCACCATTTTTCAAAACCGTCAAAAAATGTACTGTCCAAAACAAAGGGTAGCGATTGTTCGAACCCAGAATAGTAGAGTTCTCTCTTCCGCAGTAACATGCAAAAAAAATTTGTAAAATTGTGGTAAGTACAAACAAAAATATTTAATAAAATATAATTAAATGTCTATTATAAGATTTTCAACCGCATAGGATGAGTCATTCAAAACCTTGCGTCCCCACTAGCGCTATCCGGAACCACTTCCTTACCCGCCTAAGACGAACTACTACATACGTACCACTAGAAGAAACGCGATTTTTTGAAATTTGGTGTTTTACTGCTAAATGTTGGTAACGAATACGCGTCATAAAGCAATTGAATGGAAGTAGTTACATAAATGATTATATATTAAATGACCATTTAAATTAACTTAGGCGTCAGGACTAGAAAGGAATAGACATTGGAAGACAATTTTTGTGAATAACGTTTTCACCTATACCTTTGTCTGAAGGCTAGTAGATCAAAGAAATAATACTGTTCGGTTGATAGAATGTTTACAATTTAAATACCTGTATTGTTAACCCTTTAAAGCGTCTTTGGGCCGATGTAGAGTTCACAAGATTAATAAATGTTTAACAAACACACACATTACATTCTTGTAAACACATAGACATCCACAAAATAACCAAATAATTCAAAACTAATAAAAATGAATAAAAAGTCTTCTTAAAACAAGTGACAAGGTTGGGGTGTCTCGCGGTGTGAAAGGTCATAGACGGAGCGGAGATTGACTCATGCATACGTTCGCAAAGTGGAAAATATTCATTCAGTTTGTTACGATAAAAATTCACCTTTACTAGCTTTTACTTTTCTAACGTTAAAATTGTCCTGCATACGTGTTACTTTGCTTATTACGGCCCTGCCTACTTTCACTGCGAGTTTAATAGGACAACGTCTAAATCCATGTGCGCTCGTTTTATGTCCCTTCTCTTTGTGTTTGACTGGCATTCTATACACAAGTCAGAGTAATGGATTAATTTAAAGTTGTTATAACCATCCGCCTGTTGTGGAATGTAAAGTACATTGGATAAATAATTAGAAATGAAGCGGGGTGAACGTTTGCAGGTGAGCTTAGTGACCTATATTTCACCACGTGGCGATAGTTCGCTACATTGGGTTTCTCTAGTTATTACAGTTTCTTTGTCCGATTGTATTTTCTGGGATTACCTTGCTTTATGTATGTTGGGATTTGATTACGTCCAGAATTTGTGGATTGTCTTCTGGATTTGTTACTGCCTTATGCTGTTGTAATTGGAAGGATTAACCTCTCGACCCTTACTTGTACTTGAGGAAGTGTTATTCGGAAATAAAACCAATGCCGTTCGGAGGTGCCGGTTAGAATTCTATCACGCAAGATAACGGGGACCAACGACGTTGGGATGTCTCGTCTTAACAACCGGATAGGGTTTTACTTCAATACTGTACGGTAGACCTAATTCGTCACCAGTGCTTTGCTTTGCAGCTATTTCAATTTTAGCGTGGGTATCCGAACAATTCAATTTCCAGTACCAAACCGTTTTTTAACTATAACTGGGAACTATTGATGTCGAACCCTCCAAAGGACGCCTTAATGACTGAAACACGTATGTGATCATAGCTTAAGTAACTTACCAAAAGGTATGTTTAATGTTGAAGAACTTTATGTCGCTAAACAAATTACTTGTACTCGACGGTTTCTTATCCTGTTTGTTCGTATTGTTATCAAAGTAACTTTGACTACTTTGATGAATTACGTTATAAGTCAAGGTGGCGCTTATAAATAATTTACTCCTATTTACATTTAAATCTACACGCTCTGTGTGCTTAGCTAGCGGGATAAGTTCGTCCGTCAAGGAGGATAAGGACTCATCTCACTCGATAGCAACGGCTATCTAGGTTTGACTATTACTTGTTTGATGTGTCGCTAATTCATTTATATTTATATGTGTATAATATCAACGAGAGAGCACAATATTCTGTATCGCTATTGATATATTTTTATGTGTGTAACTGATTAAACTGCTCTTAAAACCAATGCAACTATTTTAATTACCTGTAACAAAAGTTTCTGTAACAAGACCTCTTTTTCGATAAATTTGATAGTTTTCTCGATATAGCGATGTAAATGAAAATTGATTTAAAAAAATCATGAAATCTAGACCACTTCGAAGCGAGTAAAACACGTTCCAAAATTTTTATTCCCATAAGCGCCAATGTATTGTTAATTAATTATTTCTTAAAATACGTAACTCGCTCAGAAAAAGAACTGAAATTTCTGTCACATCTAGGTTTTATTTAAAAGTTTCGGTTGATGTAAAAAAGTCGAAAATTTTGGATTAAGGCCTTCTGTATAGTACAACTTTTTGACGAACTAGTAAATTTTGACTGATAGTGCAGCAGTAGCATCTGAAGTTTGCAGCTTTTTACCTTTAACTTCCCACGAAAGTCACGATTGTTATTAACGAACAATTCAAATGTGATGAGGCGAGCAGACAGTGACGAACTACGTTCAATGACGGAATTTGTTTCAATGAAATCCAACAAAAATTTTTATCAATAAATAACTCTAACAATTCCAAAATTTTACATATACTCTATGCAAAAAAATAAAAACTTTATAAAGGAACGTCAATAAATAAATAACGCTTAGAGTACATAAAAGTTTGTTACAAAAAAATTAATGAACTATAAAGAAAAGTGTAAATTGGTCATAGTTCTGTAATAAAATAGTTACAGTTTCAAATTTACTTAAATTTATTGCATTTAATGATCTAAAAAAGGAAAAGTTGAATGTGTAAAGGTCCATGTTTCATTTATTTTAATTACCAATACACCCATCAAATCATTTTTTATATACTCGATAGGTGTGTTAAATTTTATTTAGTTTAGATTATAACGATGTTTTTAAATGATATATTCGTCTTCTCGCAGTATGAATAAGTCATGATATTTATTGTATGAGAAGGTTTATATCTTTTTCGTTTGGGTTGGTGTAATTCGTTTATAAATTTTAGCGTTGTTAGATTTTTTGGTCCGAAGGCGCGCCTTCAATCCTTAAAATAGTAATATTTGGGTAATAAAATATAATTGAAAAAAAAATTATTGACGTGTTAATTATTGACATAACTGTAAAATATATACTATACTTGTATTAATAGTTTGCCTTTAAATTTAGTTAACCCACGTATGGCGGTCATCTTTTAGTGCTACTCATCGCTATAAAAGCAAAGAGTAAATTCGTTGAAAAATTAATACCCTCTTAGTGATTAAATCTACATTCAGTACGTTTGCTACTTCAAGTAGTTGTTAAGTAATAACGTAGAAAGTTCTTTTTGCATTTTTCCT
Source organism: Abscondita cerata (assembly GCA_030710515.1). NCBI lineage: Eukaryota > Metazoa > Arthropoda > Insecta > Coleoptera > Lampyridae > Abscondita > Abscondita cerata. The sequence continues at coordinate 161,119 of JALBCR010000952.1, forward strand.
TGTGCAACTTTGAAGCTTTGAAGCCTATCAAGCATATGTTTAGTTTCGCTTGATATTACCTCTCAATTTCATTGAAATCTTTCCACTTGTTCCTCACCAACAGCACATACAGAAATGTAGACTTCGCTTAAGCTCATACTTCAACAATATATCATCTCTTCAATAATGCATTTTTAGTTTCAAAGCATCTGAAAGAATTGGGACGTAAAATGGCCTTGATTAAGGTCGCACTCTGCGACCGAAACGTCGGCAGTAAGAAAGAACAGGGGTTGTGAATGAAACAAAACTCTCTTAGTGGAAACCCAAGGTTAGGTTAGGTTGGGGTTCTACAAGTAGTAATCATACAATTTTCTCTTTCTAAAGATAAAATGTTAGATTACCATGACACATGAGCATTCAACTTTGTTTTAAGAATGAAAGCAGTTGTTGAATTAAAGAAAGAAATATAACGAAACAAATATACCGGAGGGGTTGTTAAATGCGTTTACCAAATCTCCAGTAAAAATTTTAAATATACGAATGTTAATTGCTCTATTAATTAATACATTCTAATTTTTCTTCTAAAAGCACTACCTACTACTGATCGATTCATTGATTCGAAGTGTCAAAAAGAATGATTCTCCCACCTACAACATTATTAATTTTACACCTAAATATCGTCACAATTGATAAAAGTTAATGGTAATTTTATACTTAAAAAACAGAACAAAAATGTATTTGAAAGTGATAAAATAGAACTAGTAGTTTTTCGAAGTAAAAACACTTAAATTGTACCACTATGGTAATACCATTGCCGTAACTTTTATTTTTAACGGTATTTTATTGATATTTAAGCTATTTTTGGTTTGACGTGTAATTGAAAATGCCGAATAAGTTTGTAAATTATAAAGTGGTTTTAACTACGTTGAAAACGGTTACAGTTTTTTACTTAAATTTTTGTAATTTCGAAATTAAGACCGCGAATATTTTTCAGAAAAAGAAAGTAAACTATAAACTAGTAAGCTTGTAACAAGGGAAACAACCTATATTCAATTTCATTACTAACCCAACAGGTAAACATTAAATCTACCTTGTCATTTTCAACGCTATTGACAGCTTTTCAACTGTACACGCTATCTATAAATGGTGTCATGCGATCTTCAAGCACCTTATCATTAGATAATGACACGTTATTAAAAACTATTAGGTGTAAACTATGTACTTTTTTATTGTATATTAAGGTGAAAATTAATAATCATTTTTTTTGTAACCATCCATTTCCGTTCTACTATTCAATTGCACAATTAAAACACATTTGAATGAATTTGCATTAATTCTGCAACGCTGACTCATGTCATACTTTTACGATTTTTGACGTCATCGAGAGATTTTGAAAATGGAAGATGGAAGCCGTTTAGGTGTTATAAAAAAATACTCAAAAATTTAATGTGGACCAGTTGGTTGAAAACCATAAAGATTGTTCAAAATTATCTAAAAATAAAAAATATAGAAGAGAAGTTTGTTAACATCATTGAAGAGATAAAATAGGAACAGATTCAGTTCACATCACATTTCTATCGAACAAAAGTTCAAGAAATTTTAAGTCGAGCGATTTTACGAACGTTACGACCAAGGAGACTGTGAATTGATTTCCAGGAATTTAATATTTAACTAATAAAAGAGATAATATTCTAATATTTGAGGTTTCTGTTGATGTGAGGCATCGCACTAAAAACAACACAGAACAACTGGAGTTAAAATATACAAAGTATTGAGAAGTATAGTAAGCTACATAATACGTCAGAAATAGTGACCTCTATAAGGAGAATAATATGTAAAGTAACAACAAGATCAAAGAACGACCAAAACTAAGATGGGAAAAACAAACAAGAAAAGATGTCCAGAAAATGCAAAAAAAGTGGAAGAAAATAATAGTTAACAGAGTAGAAAGGCGGAAAATAGTCCTTGTAGAAAAAGCGACCCCAAGAAAAAATAATAATAAAAAAAAGACCATAGTTAATCAAGAGATTTACTTCCAACAATGAAATACTAAAACAAGATCACGTTCTTGGCATAATTTTATAAAAATAAATAGTGTGAAGATCTTAATGTCATGGAGAATCTAGGACTTGAGCAAATACTCATTTCTTTATTGATTCAAGTATGAAAAAAATTGTTAACCCCTAAAAACTATATGTCAAAACAAGTGAAACTTGTTCTGGAAGAAAAGACGGGTCATATTAAAAGTTAATTGAAATTAAAATTTTATTTCCATTCATGTAACTCTGTAATGCAAAAGAACGCAGTAGAGTTCGGAGTTGTTTTATCATTGCATTTTGGCGCCCAACGTGGAGCAGGTTTAAAATATAAAACTAGTAAAAGGAGAAGCAATTGCAATAAGAATAATTTAAATATAAAATTGAAAAAAATAATATAGTAGCGAATATAGTGCATTGACAAATTTAAATTTTAATTAAAATTACGATAAAAATTAATGAAAAGTTAAACACCCCAAAATATAAATAAATAAAAACTGCGGTATAGGTTGTGCTATTTCAGCAAGCATATTTTCAATAATTTTTTTTGTCGCTGCTAAAGTATTGTTTGTCGATTCACGCGATTTTTATTAACTTTATCTGCTACGAGTGTAGTAAAACCAGATAATTTGAAGTATTGACTAATCTAATAAAATGATATCAATGCTTGATCTTTTTTTTTAAAGCTGCAATAGAAATATTTTTATATTAAAAACCTTATCTTCAACTTTTTAAAATTGTTTTTTATGTACTTGCTTTCTAAGAAGTCTATAATGTTATCTATATAGTATCTATTTCATAAATTGATTGCATTCTTTGAATCAAATTAAACCGCTTTGAAATTGACTAATAAAATATATGCAGTAAAATGAAAGGAAGTCAAGTCAAATTTATAGTATAATAGTGAGAGTATTATGACAAATTATATTGAAGTATTTTCTGTTTTTGATAGATAATCTTCAGAAGTACTCATCAACAAGACAAATTGGTTAGAAATATAGACCAAAAAAACCAGTTACAGTGAAAAAGGGTAGAAGTCGAAGAGAAGGTATTGATCATGATTTAGAAAACCCAGGCATTTTATTGCATTTGAAAAAAGTCACCCAAATAGTTTTTCAAAAAAATAGTAAATCTTAGAGTATATGGTTATTGAAAACAAAGGTTGAAAAAGAAACTCTCTGAGCATAATTCGAATAAAGTATGGATTTCATTCATTTCAAGAATGGATAATTCGAATGATGATTTTTTCATCTGTGCGAATTATAATAAATGTAATGATTTTTTTTTATAAAATCAGATAATACTGATTTGAGTAATCAGTACTTGCCCATTATTGGCAAAACAACAAAAAAACTCACCAAATCAGAAATGAATTTTGCAAAGTGCAAAATTATATCAAAAATAACCTTCAATATGGGAAGATTCATTTAATCCAATAACTTATTTTAATTTATATATTACAATAATTGAAAAAGCAAAGTTAACTTTGCGAAACGTAATAAATCTTCATTTTTAACTGTAATTTTAAAATAAAACAAATGAAAAATTTTTATATCATCCTTAAAAATTAAAAAAGTAAATTTCTATGTATTCTTAAATCTAACCATTGTTTCAATCACCAGAAATCATTACATATATTTCTCAATGATATTTATATACAGGGTGTCTCAAAACTCACGACCGTGCTCTCAGGGGATGATGCGGAGGACTAAAATAAAGCGAAAAACAAGAATGAAAAATTTTCCGATCTGCCTTCGTCTGGGAGTAAGTTGAGAAAAACGAAAAATATTTTAATAAACTTTAATTCATAATAGTAACCAGTGATAATGACCTAAGATTACAAAAGATGTTCAAAGATACCACCTTCTACTTGAAGGCACCTATGCGCACGAGTTACAAGATTAGTTCGAACTTGTTGTTGCATGTGGTCATCGATCAATGCCACAGCAGCATGCATACGGGCGATACACTCTTCCTCCGTCACAATTCGTTTAGCGTAAACGTGAGTCACTAACAAACCCCAGAAAAAATAGTCCAAAAGATCAAGGTCAGGAGATCTCGGTGGCCATGGGATAGCCCACCTCTTCCGAGCCATCGTCCCGGGAACTGTTCATTGAGAAAGTTTCTTACTTGCAGGGCATTATGTGCTGGTGCCCCATCATGTTGAAAATAACAGCGCAGTCTAGTTGCCAAGAGAAGATGGTGACGGGAAGTGTCCAGTTAAAAACTGATGATAGGTGTCTCCAGTAAGGCGTGGAGGTAAAAGGTGGGGTCCCATCACAGTATTCTGAAAGATGCCAGCCCAAACATTGAGGGACCTGCATCTTTGGTAGCTTCTTGGCCGTGTGTTATGAGGATTTTCATCTGCATCACCCCAATTGTGAAGATTATGCGTATTTATACTGCCTTCAGCAGTAAAAGTTTTCTCGTCGCTAAACACAATCCTATCAACGAACTCTGGATCCTGTTCTACATTTTGCACCAACCATCCACAAAATTCTGCTCGATGTTCCCTATCACTTGAACTTTCTGTAGGCGGAAGGCATACAAACCATTTGAACGTAGCAGTCTATGAATGGTATCTTTACTGCCAGGCATGTTCCGTGCAAGTGTACGGAGACTTGTACTGGGTCCTCCTCTATCCTTTCCAGAATCTCCTCTTCTTCAGCGACGTCTAAGAGGGGAGGACGGCCACCATATTTCGTCGGGGATCTACATTACCAGTGTCGACTAATCGTTGCTCTATGCGTCTTATAGTTTTTGCAGTGGAAATCTTTCCGCATAGACCCTAGCTGCAGCAGTGGCATTATCATTGCTGAAACCTAACACCTTCACGATATCTACATACTCTCGATTAGAATAGTATCGGTCCATTACACAAAATTCAAATTGTCGCGATAAGTCGTGAACTTTTATTACAACAGACCAAAGACCTAAACTTGGGTTTACTTTTTTGCAAATTTGATAAACAGACAAAAAATAGTCAGCTAAGGGTCACAAATACAAACACTGATATACCTGTCATAGTTCAAGAGCCCACTCGAAATACGTAAATTTTAGGAAACATTTTTTGTTTTTCTCCACTAACTCCCAGACGAAAACAGATCGGAAAATTTTTCATTCTTGTTTTTCGCTTAATTTTAGTCCCCGCATCATCCTCTTAGAGCACGGTCGTGAGTTTTGAGACACCCGGTATAATACAGGTAAGCCTCCTCGTCTTGGCCAATTCTTATTTAATAAAAACTTGGATAATATTAATGGGTAACACCTAGTTTCGACTTCTTAAAATTCATAAATCATCCTCAGGTAACTAACTACAAGTTAATTAAAATTACATTAAATATTGAAGAAAAGTTAAACTTACCACATATATATTGCAATGATATAAATTTAGGGAAGGTTATTAAAAGAATAAATTATTGAGGGTAACTATGAAAACGTTAGATTGTCAAACAATTAAAAAAATGTCATCAATATAATGTGCATTTTTAATTAAAAATAATAAAGTCTATTTGGAATAGAGTTATATTTGGGTTGAGCGATTTTGCACATTCCATAAATTTGGCGCCAGCAACGTCGGGCAGAATTGTGTGTAATACATATAAATTAGCGACTTTAATTAAAAATGTTAACCAAAACAATGGTTAGAGAAAATGAAGACATGAATGTAGAGCAAGAATCAGGAGATGAGGATAGGACGTTCACAGGTTTATCCGAACTTGAAGAACAGGAGGCAGGAAGACGAGACCAGGCCATAGGTAGACCAAGTTCACAAGAAGAATTATTTCAAAGATTATTTGAAAAAAATTGAAAACATGGAAAGAAGCTGGAAAAAAGACATTCAAAAATTGGAAAGAAATTTGAAAGAACATAGGCAGAAACTATTTGAAAACAGATAAAGAAACAAGGGAGAAAGACATAAAAAACATGGAAAAAAATAGGAAAGAAGACATAATGTTAAATATGGAAAACAACGACAAGGAATATGAAAAAGAATTAGCAGTGTATTATGAAGAAAATTTTGATTGTAGGACAGGTTTAAAAAGTACAGTCAGAAATAGAGAAACTTCTGATGAGGCAAATGACGTATAAAATTAGCAAAGAAGGAGGATTTACCTTCAAAGTTAATTTACAAAAATGTTAGAGGAAAGGAAAAGAAAAAGAGAAGAAAAAGGCAATGTGTTTGTTTCAAGAACATTAAGAAAAGATGAAGAGAAGACAAGGGACGCTTCCCACATTACAATGATAAACACAGAACATAGCTTCTATTAAATAATGAATAAAGTAGAAAATGAAGTTGAAAGGAAGAAAAAACAAAGTATACAGGAAATAAAGGTCAAAAAATTATGAATTGATAGAAATGAACGTTGAGCAAAGGAATAAAATACCAAAGATGCAACATGAAACAATCAGGAATAAGAAATTCAAAATGACACGAAAACTTGAAAATGATGCAAGTAGGAAGGGGAGACGGATAAAAACAAACGAAGTATTTTGACAACTGCACATCTTTTGTTTTATCGTGGCACACTTGTAGGTATTTGGTAAAGGGCGTTTATTGAAAAATTGGAGATTTTTCTGTAAAACTTTTTTAGGGAATGTGTTTTTTCGTAGTACCAATGGAAAATTTGATGTTTTGACTATCCAACGCTGTCATATTTTTAGGGGGGTGCAATTTAAAATTTTCGAAAAAAAAATGACAAATTGCGAATGCCAATCAAAAATTTTTCCATAAAGTACCCAAAAAACAAATATGTGAAGGTAGAACAGGTCTTTGCCTGTTTCTTAATACAAAACCTACCTACCGGCGCGATTTAGTTTCAGTCAAAAAAAATTCCCAAGAATAGTCAAATTTTTGGAAAAAGCGGTTATAACAGCGAAACCGTTAAAGTTAGGGGTATAACACGTTAGCTTTCCAAACCTGCAATAAAATATAGGGTGTCCCATTTAAAAAAAAAACATAAGTTTGATACACCACTAGAATATGGCACGCCACTGGTGACCAAAAATATTTTAGGGAAATGGCGACGATAATTGCGAACAATTTTGCTCCTAGACTTTTTTCGATAACTTTATGGTAAAGGAGCTATGGTCCGAGGGAGTTTAGGTGCTATACCTTGTATATGTGATAAGTTTAACTTTTCTTGAATACTTAAAGTAATTTTACTTTTACTTGTAGTTAATTACCTGAGGATGACTTATAAATTTTAAGAAGTCGAAATTAGTTGTAGCCCAATAATATTATCAAAGTTATTATTAAATAATAAAAATATTCAAACCAAGACGAGAAGGTTTTTCTTATTTTCCATTTCATATATGAACTAATTATTTGCCAATACCACAAAGAATGGATCCAAATTTCTTCTTAAGAGTGATATTGAGAACCATCCAGCTAAGAGACTAAAAATTCGAAGTCCTGTATGGCTTTAAGACTACGTAAGTGCGGCTTTTACTGAAGTTGAAGAGTTGAAAAAATTATGGTCTGGTGTTGATGTTTTCAATAAACATCTTATTGATGATCCAACAATAAAAGTCCCGTGCTCTGATCAAAAAAGAAAAATACTCTATGCTGTTTAAATGGGCTACGATTTCTAATCCAAATTGTGACTGTAGAAACGAACTTGAGACCGATGCACATATTGTCCATTAACAAAGTTTAATGGAGGATTTTTAAACATTCATAACTTAACGGGCGAAGCTGTATTAGGGCTTACTAATTTGAAGGGCATCTGAAGTTCAGCAATATTGTGTATTTTCTGTCCAGATTATCTGTTTCTCCATTATTTTGTTTACTATTTCTTTAACCTTATATTTTTTTCGTTATTGTCGTGACTGGCGCTTGGACTGGTCCATTGTATGTCGTCATGCAATGGCTGTGATGTTATATTTTATATTCTTATTTACCTTCTATAATGTTTACACACTTAATCAATATTATTACATATAAATACTAAGGTGGGTAAGGGTTGGCATATTTAGGTTTTAGTGGTTTTCCTAAACCTTGACAAACCAATCCACAATTGCACACGATTTTGTGACCACACTGTACAGGTCTATACTGATCTTCTGAGGCACCATAAATAACACTTACATCACAATACAATAATGAAAATGCACCATACGAATAAATATATTTTTGTATTACGTTTAAAGTAGTCTGTTTGGTAGAATCCCAGAGTTAGCTATTAAGTCCAGAGCGGTTTCAAAATTTGCTTGTAAAGTAAAAAGTGATTGTATATTGACAAGGCGGAGTTCCCTCCAATTAGCCGATACATATTTCTATATCTTAGGTCCAACTCTTGTTTTTGACGTGAGTTTTCCATCTTAACTTGGTGTCGAGAGTAATACCAAGATACTTGACGGTGTTAGCATAAGGTACGCCTGGTTGTTGATAAATTATCGAGATATATCCTATTTGTCTATTAGCAAAGTTAATGTGTATTGACTTAGACTCATTGAACTTGATCCGCCACTTGTTAGCCCAGCGTTGAATTTAGGCAATGAACGTTTGAAGTGTTTCATTGCTTCCTTATTACTAATTCTCAAATCAGCAAAGGTTGCAGTGATCACAAAAAAATATTTGTCATGAATTATGGATTATACCACGTCGTGATATGCCACAACTGGTAAATGGAGAGAAAACATAGACTCGTCGGTAAACAGTACAATACTCTATTGCTCAAGATTCCAGTTGATATGTTCACGAGCAAATTGTAATCTCGCTACCCGGTGACGTGGGAGTAACTTTAGCCTAGTTGCTGGCTGAAGCTTTCAACCCAACTTCATGTAATCTTCGACGAACTGTCACTTACTTACATTTTTACCACGAATCTCCAGGAGTCCATTTTTTTGTTTGAACTGAGGTCAAATGACAACCCCGTAGAGAATTAAGAACAATGAATCTATCGTCTTGAGCAGTAGTTCGCCTTTTTCTACCACTACCTCGTGTGTTTGTATCAGTCTCCCCAAAACGTTGTAACACTCTTTGAATAGTAGCATGACTAACGTTAAGTAACCGAGCCACATACCGTTGGTTTCGACCATCTTCCAACATAACTGTACAACAAATTACCTATCAACCGAAACAATTGCAAAACACAAGCACTCTAATTGAATGAATGGAACGTGAACGGTTCTAAATATTTTAAAATGTTATTTTTCTTTTAAAACGAAAATAAGTACCTAACATATTCTTCTGCCTATTTTAGTCCAGGAGGAAGTCCTTTTTTCGGTAAAAATCAAAAATGTAAACTAAAAAACCAAAATAACAATCAGCCGATTTTTCAAAAATTATAAGTGGTCCGTTTTTTGCATCTGCGTTACATATCTAATAACGCAATAATTTGTTATAACAATTACTTTGCGTTCTTAGAAGTATGTTTCAATTCGACATCTTTATTGAGTCGGTTATAGGTTGTCGCGTGCGTCTTAAGTTCTATGAAGATGTGTTAAGGGTGATTTACCTTAGCTCGTGAGTTGATGGCTTAAGTTTCTTTATATTAAAAAAAATGATAATCGACCTTGGATTAAGTAATAATTCTGTTTTGAAATTTTGCGCATTGGAGGGGAATGATCCGGCACCATAAACACTTTATGAAGGGTATGTATTAAAAAAAATTTCTTCGAATTATTTTAATTCGTCTTTGCAATTAGGGACGCCTCGTTCTGCAACTCCATCGTCTGATCCACTAATCCCAGCCTAGGTTCTCAGACATCAAGTATTTATAATGTTTATTAAGTTTTTCGTAAAGTTATATGAAGTAAACATAAAGACTTAGAATTAATAAATTGATGGAAAGTGTTATTTAGAGTACCTACTTTTTGTAGAACCATCGATTATAAAAGTGAAAAATAGTACCACCTACTGGACTGGTGAACAAGGGCTGGAAGCTCTTTTAACGTCGCGTCCTTGTTTGGCGTCCTACCAAATTTTAACAAATTTATGGTCTGTTTTATTGGCCTTTCTGCCACATTTATTAAGACGCTGTATCTTCACGAAAGCAAATTATATAATAACCCACCCTACACCCCCTGAAATACGAGCAACCTTTCTTTATGTTCTTTTCCAAAAAAAGTTATCGTTCAAATCATTTTGCACATAACAACCTCAATTTCTTAACTTAATTTAAAGAAAGATCAAACAAAAATGGTTTCAAAAACACATTCTACCGAATTGTATTAAACATTGACACAATGTTTAGGTTCGAACAAACTTTATTTTAAAGATACAAAGGAGCGAGTTTCAAAACAGCATCCGACACAGAGTTTAATTTTTTTTAGAAAAGATGCTGTGGAAGTTAAAAAACAAATTTCTCAGTTTTTTATTTTAATTTGAAGAACATAATACGGTTTTTCAAACAAACTATTTCTATAAAGAAATGTACCCATTAGGAGAGTATATTGTTATTAAATCTTAAAAAATGTATTTGACCTTTTACATTAAAAATTTTGAAAAAAAAAATCTAAAGATAACAACAAACATATTTCAACAGTATGTGACTGTTTTAATGAAAAATTAATTTGTTTTTTAAAAAATATTTAAATTGTTCCTTAAAAAGAAGAATACTTTACAGGATTTGGAAATTTGTCAAAAAATCATTGGAAAAATATTTGTCATTCTTCAAGAGTCAAGATTCTAGATGAAAGCAACAGGCGGCATTAAATGTCGCCATCATCTTATTAGTTGTAGCTGATGTACCCATTTTTAGTCGACAGCCGTGCATATTTTACAATCCAGTTCTCTCACCCCTGAAGAGTCCCAAAAAGACGAAACAGCCGTCGAGTGTTTTTCTCGGGGTTGTATATTTTCGAGATTGTTTTTCAAGTCAATACTTAGTTGGCATTATAATTAGAAATTCTTTATGAATAAAAGCAAGATTTGACACAAGTTTGATGAAGAAAACTCATTGTCTGAAATTTTAAACGTACGATTTTTTGACAACAAAGTTTGACATTCTTCATGAAAACCATAAGATAGGTATTCTAAAGTTTCTCGTTATTTTCTAATTTTTGTAACACACACACACACACACACACACACACACACAAATGCATTTCAAGGAAATTTAAGTTGTTTTTAATTTTAGATAAAATTATCATTACGAAATATTCTAAAAATATTACTACGCTTAAATGTCTTTTATCGTCATTGTAAACGCAACTTTATATGAATAAAATGGAAAAATTTCTTGGTTTGAAATAAACAAATGTAAGTAATAAAATAAAATTTGAATGTTTGATTAGATGTTTGTTCGAAAGGCGAAGAAGTCGTCATAACTTCTGAATTATTGTGGTCAGTGACATAAAAAAGTCCGTCAGCAAATTACCTTCGAGTGCGCTTATCAATGCAAATAAAAACTATGTAAATATTATTATAAATTGTTTACCAATTAATTCGATAAGTATTGATGAGCACCGTAAGCGTTTGCAAATAAACACAACTCTTCCGATTGCGTAAAACTTGCTTGCCGAGTCTGTTGGAGTATTTTATAGATATAATAAAAAGTAATAATACATATTACGAAAATAATAGAAAGGGTAAAAAAAAGACCGCGTAACATCTGAGGACAAGGTTAAAATGTACGGTCTAAATTTTATTCATACAAAAATAGTGGTTAATCTCTTGCATATGCCACATACAATAACACCCACTGTTAAATCATTATTTAACATACAGAGTATATAATTTTGAAGAGGCTTAAAATATGGGGAAAGTTGTGAGCGAGGTCATATCGAACCTGGAGAAACTTCATCTAAGAGATGTAGGACGACGCATTCCATAAGCTTAACATTGCCACCGCCTTAAAAATTTGATGGAACTATATAATAACCTCGCCATTATGTGCATTATTAGATACTTAACAACGAAAAAAAGTCGTTGAGCAGCTTGTCCATTTTTTTTCGCGCGATTTCATTTTCAAAACAAAAGGTAATAAATTATATCAGAAGGTCGTTCGTTGTAATTCACAAGGTGAATGCAGAAATATGAATATGGCGATCGGAAAGAAAATACGAGGAAATATCCGTAATTCGATGAACAGGAAAAATTCAGGGACCACCCAAAAAAATTCTTCGAAGACGTATACGTATTAAGCAATTATATTAAAATTTTAAACGTGTTATTTGTGTAATGTTGTAATAATAATGGTTTATCGAAAATAAATAATTTAATGTTGAGGTAGCCACCGAATTAATTGATTCTGAAAAAATGATTGTTTGAAATCGTGTCCGTCAGTGAATTAAATTCGAACCGTTACGTTGACAGAAGCACAATTGCATAATAACTTTGGAGAGTAATCCGTAAGTCTCTGTAGAAGTCATGGGAGTGGTTGCATCTCAAAAACCTCTTTATATTGCCAGCGCCTAAAGGATTTAGTCCTTGTAAATTTAAATCTAAACTTTACATATTTTTCTTTAAACATCATTAAGAACACTGCGTATTTCGTCTAGGATAAAAAATTTATAGTAATCGCATGCAACGGGAACATCGTTGTCAGGGTTCGAATTGATTAATATGCAGTTTTTGTTAAAATAGGGGCAGTACCTGGTTTTGATTTAATAGTTTAACGTCTAAACCGAAGAAGAAAGAATCTGTGTGGTTGTCATCCTGGTGATGCGGGTCTTGAGAGTTGTGGTATGCAAAATCGCTTGCAAAATATCTGATGGCAGGTAGAGGTTTAATTTTTTAAATGTTTTTCATTAGAGTCATTTTAATATACGCATTGTATTAAAATTTTGGTGGAATAATTAAATTAATTAGCGTTGGGTAATTATATTCTGACGTGGAAGTTACAAATGTCTATCAAAAAATCGTGTGTTACATTGTGTTTATTCTTGACTAATTTTAATTGTGTGTGAATTTGTTATTGTGCTACAGATTGTTTAGAAAGTAGCGCATTCTTTGTACTATTTATTTTGCACTTTATATAATAATAATATAATATAATGTATATAAGTGAACTCATTGGCACAAAACCGTTCCAATATACAATATGTCCCCCTAAGTTGGAATCATATGAAAACTTTTTTATTATTAATTTTAGGAAAAAGTTATTCTTTATAAAAAGTTCTGCATGTTCTAAAATCTAAAATACAGTCATCAAATATCAAATTTTTTAGTCGTATACGAGGTTTGTCAAAAAATATGAATTTTACTCAAGAGTAAAGTACCTTTAAATTTAACAATATTGGAAAATGTTATTAAAAAAGTTGAGCAGAATTAAAAACTACGTTTAAATATGCAATTGCAACCATTTACATTGATAACATTATTATATTTATTGAACATTTTTGAAAAATAAAAGTTCAACACCCTGTAGAAACAAAATGACTCACAGCATCCTAAAAGCATATTATAATATTTTAGTCAAATTATCATAAATAATAATAAATAATCACAAGAGATAAATGTTCATTCAAAATAGAAATATTATTAAAAAACAAAATAAACTTAATTTTTAATGTAAATGGATGTAATTGCATATTTGAACGTAGTTTTTATTTCTGATCAACTTTTTTTGATAACATTTTCCGATATTGTAAAAATTTAAAGGTATTTTACTCTTGAGTAAACTTCATATTTTTGACAAACCTCGTATACGACTGAAAAAAATTGTTATTTGATGACTGTATTTTAGATTTTAGAACATGCAGAACTTTTTATGAAGAATAACTTTTTTTTCTAAAATTAATAATAAAAAACTTTTTCATATGATTCCAACTTAGGGGGACATATTGTATATAGTGTGTCGCATTTAAGTTAAAGACCCCCCCTCATATTTTCGTTATTTAATGTTTGCCCAGTCATACCATACATAGAAAAAAGTGTTAAGAATATTTTTTAAACCCATATTGCGATTTTTATAACAAAATTCGCATTGCATTTTTTTTCATTATTTAGTCTATATTTAAAATTAGTCTTACGAGTTTATTTTGTAATTTTATAAACAGTGTCAAATAATAATTTGACAAGGATATGATTGCCTCATCAGGTGAATGTTGGAAAATTAAAAAAATTCTAATTTGCCGTTTAAACTGGCAGTGAATTACTTCATTCTAATGTCATCATTTGTCAGTTATTTTATCGTTCCGTTGTAATTATTATTACTAGAAGTAATTGTGTTCATCACCGTTTATTGTTGATTTTGTTCATTTAATTGCCGACAATCATTTATAGAAACCCTGTAGTTGGTGATCACAGAATTAACAGTTTTTTGCGTCAAGTTCTACTTTGAGTTAGTGAACATGGTGATCATGTTCGTAGCAAAAACATCCCCAAGGTGCTGCTATTACTTATGTAAAAGCATACGTTGTTATTGCACTTTTAATGCAATTGGGGGTGCCGCTAAAATTCATGATAAGCCTTCAAGATTTATCATCTGAACAAAATATAGGCAAAGATAAAATCAGAAGATGTTTCATTCGTCACAAAATCAAGCCAAAAAACCTAAGTTCCTACATACATAGAAAGAAGGTGATAATAACAAAAAACTAGACTTTTATTTTTGGACCCAAGGTAATTTTTTGAATGGCAGAAATTTTCTGAAACAGCTTAAGTGTACATTTATCACTAAAACTGTATAGATACTGGATCATAGATAATCCTCATCAGAAGACCTTAGATAGTGCAAAACAACTTATTGATCATTACTCAAAAACAAAGTTTCTGATCCTAGGTATTATACCGTTGTTATAACGAAAGTTTACTAAAAAGTATCTTCAGAGAAAAAATAATTAATCAAAAAGTTTCGGTAATAAGACAGCTACGGAAAATTAGGTAACAAGCAAAATACGAAAAAAACTTAATAAAGAAACCAAAACTTAATCTATGATGTAGTAAATAAAACGGAATTGAATGGATCTCGGGCGCCAGATTTATTAATACAATGTCAGCAGGTCAACAACTGCTAAGAATCAACGACTTCATTCCCTTATGTTATAGAAATAAAAAGTAAGTACGGATGGAAAGCATATATCATCCACAACCTTTTGATATTTTGTCGTAGTTCTCACGTAAACTCACCTCCGGGAAAGAGTTTGGTAACTCCTTCTCCGAAAATAATTAAACTCCCTAACTTTGGGGCGGTATTGCATTTATAATTTTCTTTTTGTTAGAAATATGACCTTTTATTATGTAAGCTTATGAGAATCTTTCTACTTGTTAAATTAGCTACAAAAAATACCTCATGAGTTGGTGATATTACTAAAGTGTCATTTTCAATAAATATTGTATTTTTTATCTTCTTATTCCTAAGTTGAATTAAATTTAAATTTCGCTTTGCTCACTCGTCTCGTAATCACAGATTTCTCCGATAAAGACACTTTACTCACGTGGTGCATACAAACTTTTATTGCCAATCGTAAAAATGAGCCCCAGTTTCTTGGTGATACTGACTTTCGATGGAATTGGCTGAATTTTTGTTCTCATATGCACAAACTCGAGAAATCAATACAACGAATACAAGACACATCAGGTCTTTAGTTATTTTTTGTTATGTTAAAAATAAATATGCACCCCGATGCTTTATAAAAATTTATTCCATACGTTAATGGATTCGCAATTAAAAATGTTTGCGGATTATTATCCATGTTAACAATATGTAAATCTGTAGTAGAATTATTATGATTGGTAGCAGGCATGTCTTTACTTTGACCTCCACCTAAAATAATTTGTGCGGTTTTCGTTTTAGAGAGATTCCTCTGCAACCGTGTCGCTTTTCCATCCTCCCGTGACGTTTAAAAATGTTCTTACCGCCGCTTACGTTGGCAAAGAGAGTAGCCAACGTTTTTCGAACACAGTGATGATTCCACCAAGTGCCGGTAGCTCTGGCAATTTTGCTTGATACACTTCCAAAAGTATGGATTCCAACTGGTTGCGCTGTGCATTTGCCTTTTCTATAAGTTAGGAAAAATTGGTGGTGGGGCGTCTGTTTAGAATGCAGAAAAAATATTTATTGAATAATTCAATAAATTTTACTTTTCCTGCAAACTCTGCAGTGGTCACAACCGAGCTTTGTTTGTTTGTGTTTTATGTCACTTACTTTCAAATTCAAAAGCTCTTCATTATGCAAAGCTCCAACAATGTGAAAGATAACGCAAATCTAAAATATTACCACATTTATAACAAATTGGTTTTGAGAAATTTGAATAAATTACCTTCATCATTAAGTAGATTTGCATTTAGTAAAACACTGACGTAAAAAAAACTTTCCGACTTCTTTGGAAAGTGATTTCTTCTTTTTTTTTGCGGCAGGTAAAATCCTTGATTTGTGTTTGTTTACTTCCCAAAATCGCAATGGTATTTGCATGATTATAATTACAGTTGGCGATAAAGGAAATTTTGATAAAGTTGTATAAACATTTAAAGCCAAAAAGTACCCCTCTGCCTAGGCTGCCTGAGGAAAGAAGAGTACGAGAAAACTTCTGGTTCTGTCCAACAATTAAACACATAAACAAAGCATCGTATCAAAATAATAAATGTATCATTGTAGGCGATTATTCATCAGAAACAAACATAATACAAATCTCCTTGTGGTAAACCGTTCATCAGCTCATTTTTAAACACGAACAAATACAATTATTAGAATGTAGATGCAAAAATGTTTCCGATTCAGAATAGAGCAATTCAACTCATTTATGCATGCATTTCAAATTAAGACTGAAGAATGTTAGTTAACAGTGTATAACACCCTGGGCAGCAAGCGAGTTTCACCATTTGCTTCAGTTCACCGTTCTAGCCAGTTAAATTTTTGATATGCGTCATTGAGATGGAAGTCCATTTAATCAATATTTAGTTTTGTCAAATATTACATGCACACAATAAAACAAACAGATTCGTAGGGTAGTACAGTTTTTGAGGGAAAAACGATGTTGGGTTTCTTTCTTCTGATCTTCATGGCAACAAGATATTGTATTTGGTCTGTATAAAATTGTTGTACTTGTATTTATTATAATATTTATTTTATTACATTAGAACTCAACGTATTCTATGGGTATATTTCTTTGTTTGGTGCAGAAACCGTTCGCATTGCCTTTTTCTGTTTATTGTTATACAATTACAAGAATGTAAGGTTTTTGATTTTGATATTATATTTGGGCATTTATTAAATTTTGTTCAGAACGGTGAAAGAAGACTTGTATGATAAATACTTTCTTTACTGTGAGAAACAAAAACCAAGCTTGACGACATTTATTTAAATCTATATTTATAAGTTTATTTTATTGTGTATGTGCGATACTTGCAAAACTAAGTATTTGTTAAATATACTGCTGTTTAGTCATCTTAAAATTGGTGCGGTGTTATACATTATCTATAACCATGTATAACCTACATGTTTAGGTTTAAGTGGTTTTCCTAAACCTTGAAGCAAATGCTTCGCCAAAACGAACCCATCCACAATTGCACACGGTTTCGTCACCACATTATACTAATCTTCTGGGGCACCATACATAACACTTACATCACAATACAATAATTTAAATGTACCATACGAATAAGTAAATAAAAAAAACCTACAACTGTACTATTACTTGTATTGTACTTAAAGCAACTAGTGAATTACAACGTCGTGAAAAACAGGTCCTAATACCACTTGGGCATTTTTTCGCTTAACACCTCGAAAGTATAATAAAATTTTCAGGTAGTAGTTTGTTGTGCGAGGTGAGAATAAAAGAGTTTCTGTGTTTTCATCTAATAATAATAATAATAAATAATAACTAAGTGAATTTGCTTATGTTAGTCTAAAATTTCGTGTACAACACGTTTTAAAAAGAGAACTTCATACTCGTGTGTTCGAGCCACCCACATTCGACTCTTGACCCAAAGTGCAAACTTTTGAAAACTTGTGGTACGTACAATGCACTACTCCCTTTTGCGAAAGATGGTACCCCTCCACCCTAACATTCATATTTAGCCATGCAACATTGAAAGTATTTAGAGCCAATTCTTCTTCTCATCTTTAATTGTCTCTACCCCTTTTAAACGTTAAGTTAAGCAATTTTTTGTATTATCTGTCCTGATTATCGGTTTTTTCATTATTTTCTTTGCTATTTCTTTAACCTACTATTTTTTTTCGTCATTGTCGTGATTGGCGCTTGGACCGGTCCATTATATGTCGTCATGCAATGGCTGTACTGTTATATTTTATGTTCTTATTTACCTTCTATAACGTTTACACACTTAATTAATATTATTACATATGAATACTAAGGTGGATAAGGGTTGGCATGTTAAGGTTTTAGTGGTTTTCCTAAACCTTGAATCAAATGCTTCGCCAAGACGAACCAATCCACAATTGCACACGGTTTCGTGACCACACTATACAGGTTTATACTCATCTTCTGGGGCACCATACATAACACATCACAATACAATATTTAAAATGTACCATACTAATAAATAAATACGTTTTGGTTCTAATTTATTTAAGGGTAAGGCCACTGTAACGGCCCAAAAAAAGGTTTTTCACTAATTTTTGCTCCCGTAATTGAAGGTATTTGAAAAAAAACTTTTAATGGTGTTATCGGGCATACATTAACCTTTATTATAAAATTTTTAACCGTAAAAAAACAAAATGGCGGTTCCACAGCTATCTTCCCGGGACATGTTTTGCTTCCAGGGCTCCGCGGCACGCAGCACCACTGGTGCACTTTTTGAATCTAGAAAAAAACCATTAATCTAGAGGGCTATAGCTAGAGAATGTCGATCGGATTTTAAAAAGTATCAATTTTTGTGTTTTTTGTTAATAAAAAATCAATAAATAAAGTTCTTGAAAATTCCGATCGACATTCTCAAGATAATGTAAATGTTCACATCTGGTTAAAATTTCAAGTAAAAAAAATTTAAATTGTTCGAGTTATGCTGCGTGCCATTTTGAAAAACCATGTTTCGAGAAAAACGCGTTTAAAGTTTTGCGAATAGTTTTTATTGAAAAAATTAAAAAAGAAGTTAAAAAATTTTACCGTTAGTCTGCAATCCCAGCACCATACATTTGTCCTTCGATAGCCAAATTTTCGTCTTCTTCGTCTTTCCTGGTTGATTTTGGAGCGCGCGCGCACTTTTAGCCGCGTCGCTCAGAGATGTCTCCGCGTGCGTGATGCGTTTGGCGTCGGCTTCGATGCAGAAATTATATAACTGTACACCAATTTCCACCTCAACATCTTGAATATTTGCAAGACGTTGGTAAGGCCGCCATTGAATATGCAAACAGCGATATCCGTCGCGATATCTAGTACAGTTTTTCCGCTTGAGGATGATTTGGGGGCCAAACTCCAAACGGTAGCGTTGAAACTTTCGTTATTGTTTTGAGTATAGGCCCCAAGCAACGCTCCAGCAACTCGTCCCGGCTCAATTCCATGTAGATGGGTTTGATGGCTTGATAAACCTCCTCACTCATTGGCTGATTGTGATGATACGCATCCAAGGCATTTTCTGCATTCGCTTTCTTCCAACTGCACCAATTCTCCGAACATTTTTCGTGCTGAGGCTTTTCATCCGTTGACATTTTGTGAAAAAGGGTTGCCCAGATCTCATTTTCATATTTTTGATGGAATCGGAATTTCGACAGATTGCTAAGCCGTAATAAATGCTTAGTTCGTCAATCAATTTGGCAGTGAGTTTTCCTCTTCCCCGAGACCTTTTGTTCCTTTTTTAAGTTTCTCAATCGAGTGACCATTCTTTTTGCACGTGATCTATGCACTCTTTTTTTAACATCAACATTTTCATAAGGCTTCGAATCCACGATGCCTTTGAAAGTTTGGAATCGCCATCTCCGATATAATTGCAGTATTTTATTCCGTATAAATCTTCTGAGCGTTGGAACATTTCGACGACAGCATCGACTTCCATTTTCCCGATGATCCTTCGTGATTGGCTTGGCATTCATCGGCGTGACTTATTTGCCATTCCTCGAATTCCGTTGTTCCGTTTTGGACTTCCAGTGCTCGCATGATTTGCAATACTTTGATTTCACTTCGACGTCGATTATTTTTCCAGATGACCAGCCGATCAATGACGTGACTCCAAAAGCGATGAAAATCCGCGTTTTCGCCATGAGCCATCGCCGGAAACCGTTACTCCGTCAGTTTGTCCATTTTCTGGCTTTCCTCCTTTCTTCTTGCGCTGCTTTCTTCATGCTTGCATCTCTCACTGCTTTCGTTGCGATTGCTATCGTTTTGACCAATTTATCATAAAATGAATGAAAAATTGGGTGTGGCAAATCCATGAACGCGCAAAATTTTTTGATTCCATGTAATCCTATTCCAATCAGTCGCATTGCAAGCACGATTCTACGATTTATTTCATATGCATTGCGAATGAATTTGGAACTCGGAATATCCACATCGGGACATTTTGGGCAAACGATTACAATTTTGAATCCTAAACCACGAGGACTTCTTTCTCGAAACGCAATGTCAGATCCGCACGTTTTGCACTTCACGTGCTGGGCAATAACGGCAAAAACGGCGCAGAAATTGATGATTCTATAGCCGAATTGACTATTAACATCGAATTCCTCGTTGCAGTCCTTCAGTTTTTCGCCGAAGCACTGACGCCCGGCTCATCACTCTCACGTTCGTATTGATTCAAGGGTCGTTTCTTCCCGCCTGACCGACGCCGCGTTGGATACGAGGTTTTCGTACCTTTTTTCCAAGATACACTCGAGCACTCATTTCAACTACACGTTCGTAAATTTTACAGTGAAATTGTAAAGAAACCACGAAAAACACGCAAAAATCGTCGCTTATGAAGAATCAATCACTCTTTACTGTGCGCTTGCTGTCTCTAAACTAATGGAATTTTTCTTGATAATGCTCAAAAGGATCGAAAGGATACGTGGAACATTAATACCGGCGGTTAGGAGCAATGGGTGGGGACCTATTGTGTCGTCCCTTTTCGTCATTATGTTTACCGCAGGTAGTCGTTTCGGAGCAAGTTTTGACACGCTTGGCGGCGACCTTCATTTCCTAAGGACAACAAATTTTTTTTCGCACAGGACCTTTTTTTTCTTATTCTAGAGGGTTTAAACTATTTTTTAAGCCAATAAAAAAAATCGATTTTTCAAAAAATTTACAGTGGCCTTACCCCTTAAGTCAGACACCATTTTATTTTTTTTTCAATAAGTACTTCTACAACACATTTTTCACGTGGAACTCCGTGGAAACCAATATTGATGTTCAAGGTGATTAGAAGTACAAATTCTAAGTTTAAAACGTTTTGAAGTTATACTTACTTAATATCCAAAATATGTAACTGAATACGAGAAAAATTTTGTTGTTTGAGGTTTATGTTACTGGAAACAGTAGCTGGTTGAATTTGTATGCCACAGGTCAAAATATAGTGTTCAGGATCTACGAGGTTAAAGAAAATATGTTTATACTGATTGAGGTCCTATTTTGAGACTTGGATATTGTTGATGGTATCTGGATTACGTTTATAAGTGAAGCATCCTTTTAATATTAAAACTGTATGTATGGGTGCTAAAAATAACAGGAGGTACTTAAAAAGTATGGATTAATGTAGTGTTCGGATCAAGAAAAAGTTGGTGTTGTGGTCAGGTATTAGTCAAAGTTTTTGTCGTAATGAAACTAAGTTGCTGCTACAAGTGGCCTATAGTACACGACCTTAACGGATATCCTAACAGCATAAGTTCTAAAACTAAGAAACCGTTGCATTTTGAATTCTAATCTATTAATTATCCTGAAGGAGTGCGGTCCGTTTGAAAACAACTTACTATTAGTATTCTTTAAACATAAAAAAATATCATTGAGAATTTCAAACGTCTCAAAGTTGAACAACGTGTGTTTTGTTAAGGAATTGTCTACTAAAACTCGTTTTCGTATATTTAATGATGAAAACACAGAAATGAACGGTAACGGTTAACGTGTTGCGAAATAGCCACACAGGTTCTTGCATTCGCGTTTTACACGTGCATTCCGTAATGAGAAAAACCAAAAAATCATGGAAACACAAAAATAAAAAGTGAATAAATCATCGCCTGTTTACGTTTACCTCTAAATTTTACATTTAAATTAATTGAAATAAACACTTTTTGTATCTAAAAGTAGAATTAATTGCAACTAGTTAATCAAACTCGACAACCTGCCTTATTAGGTGTTATATAAATTAATAAATTGCGGTTTAATTTTTAAAAAAATTGGAAGCTTAAAGTAGATCTTATTAGCATTTAATGCAAGTATTTTCTTTTGTGGTATTTGATGATTTATTTTGTAAACATGTACTATTACATAAATCTTTTTGCAATATACGTTAGTTTTCTAATATCGATGATTAATGTTACGAAAGGTTCAGTTCTTTTTATTTTGAGGTTCCCGGAATCTACTACTACTTTAAATTTTTTGAAAAAGAATCGTATTTGTGAAATAAGGACCTGTAACATTAAGAGTTGCTGTTTAGAATGTTAATTATGGTTTTCATCAAGGCTAAAAGACTTTAGACCGCGAATTTGATTAAATGCTTTTGTTCTAAAAACGTCTAGGTTCTAGAATAACATTAATAAACCCAAACATATTGAACAGCTGAATGATTTAAAAAAAATATTTATTTGTTACAATTAAAGTTTCTTGTAAAACTAAAACTCCTATTTAACTAAGCTATACTCACTGTTGAAACAAAAACGTCTTCCGGGATTGGACCGTGTCAAAAAGATAACCGTAGTTGCCAACGTTTTCCACCTATCGTAAAGGTCTACATCAGGGCGAGAAACTTGAAACAGACAAAAAAAAAATTTCGTCACGGTAGACAACTAAAAGTCAGGTAATCAACTTGTCAACCAAGCCAGATTTTAAAGTAAAAGAAGTCTGAGTAATTAGGGAAATACCTCCGTATATATAGAACAGAAAGCGGCACGGGGCGATAACCTCAACGCTGATTGGTTCAAAATAGGAGAGAGTTAACGATGGAAATCCACTTTCTACTCTCTCTAATTTTCCTATTGAAAAACAAAGAAGATTTGGCAATCAAAGCGGAAATATCAAAATCTATTTTGTGACTAGTAGCGAAATAATACTCAGCCACGGAAGACTTGGAACCGTGTTTTACCTAACACAACGGCCTTATCTTTTCACGCGATAACTGCTTTTTTTTGTGACAAAATTATTCTCTAGCAATCTGACACTTCAATAAAATTATCTTCGGAAGTCCATCGTAAGAAATTTCAATTTCTAACGTCCAAATCACTCAGACCTATCACATCTTCAGCTGTTCTACCTCAAAAAACTGTTATCAATTTATCTAATCACAAACTCAACTTCGAACAACAATGCATTCGTTATAAAGACTTAAATTTTGCTATCGCCCCTAAACATATTCCTCATGATGATATCATTTCTGCTGTAGTATCCTCGATTAGAACTCTTTTTCGTTATGTTGCTGATCCGATTCGGATTCAGACTACAAAAATTCTACAATCATCTAAAGTTCCCAAAAGCTAACATTTCCAAGTCAAAAAAAGCTTTACAAGATCTTCGAAAGAACCCCGTCATCACCATTCTTCCAGCGTATATAGGTAACGCTACAGTAATCCTGGATACGGCCACCTATTTAGAAAAGTGACTCTACTCCTAAGATCGAACGAAAAATTATCAAATCTTTATATAATCTACTTCTCGAAACCAAACGACGAATTGTCCCTTCCACTTCCAAACCTCCTCGTCTTTATGGTCCCCCTAAAATTCACAAACAAGGTGTACCTCAGTCCATTGTTAGTACAATTCAATCTCTTACTTACAAACTTGCCAAATTTCTATCAAAAGTCTTTGAATTTGTAGGTAAAACGTCTTCACACATTTTAAACTCTCATTTAACGTTTAGATGATTTGAAGGTAAATCACGATGATCTCTTTATCAGTTTTGATGTTACTTCATTGTTTATAAAAGTTCCTATCAGCAAATGTTATTTCAACATGGTATAGATGTAAGATTGATACCGCTCATACAAAAGTGTTTTTTGTCCACTCATTTTCAATTCCGCAATAACTTTTACGAACAGATTTCGGATGCTGCTATGGGATCCCCTTTATCTCCTGTTGTCGCCATCATTTTTATGGAAGCCCACGATTGTCCTTCTTTAGATACGTTTTAATCAACATACTGATATCAAGGTCAATATGGAATAAAATCATTGTCTCCCTTTCCTTGACATACTTGTCAACCGGAAACACAACGGTGAACTAGGTCTTCTCACTATCATCCGCCTCAAAAAAGGTCTGTTGTTGAATCTTTTCGAGCATTCTCTATATGTCGACCTGACAATCTTAATTTGGAACTGCGTCATCTAACTAATACTTTCATTGCAAACAGTTATCCAAAAAGTCATTAAACGTCATTCCCATCCTTGCCCTCAAGGTTTAAAAGAGAAACAATTACAGCTTTTATCCCTTACATTCACAAGGTTACTGATCGAATAGGTAATCTTCTCCGAAAAAAAACGGAATTAAACGTATGTTTATATCTTCTAATAAAATCTCACAAATTGTACCTTCCCCTAAGGATAAGTTTCCAGTTCTTTCTTCTCATGATGATATCGTATTTCTTGTTCATGTGGTCGTTCTTAGTATACGTATTTCGGAACATTACCGTTGTGTTAGGTTAAAACACGATAATTCCACTTTGATGGCCAAATCTTCTTTCTTTTTCAATATGAATGTCAGGGAGAGTATAGAAATAATTAAGCACCCAAACAATTTCAATCGCGACCGTGGTTTCAAACTTTCACCTTTGTGTATTCCTATCGTAAACCCCACCACTCTCCTATTTTGAACCAATCAGCGTGAGGTTAACGACCCGTGACGTTTTCTCTTTTATTGGTTGACAAGTTGATTACCTGACTTTTAGTTGTCTATTTTGAACTTTCTTTTGTTTGTTTCAAGTTTCTCGCCCTGATGAAGCCCATTACAATAGGTGACAAAACGTTGGCAACTATGGTTACCTTTTCAACCCAACTTTCAAAGAGCAACTGGTCGAGAAATGAAAATAAGCATTAAGCAGACACGGATATCGCCACTGATACGAAAACGCCACTTCTCTTATAAACTACAATGAAGAAATTATTGACCTCCTAAACTTACCAAAGATGGTACTCCAAGGAGTCACGGGCCCCCAAGTTCCACAAAGCAGATGTTACTTTGAGTTTAATAGTCGGCGCTCTTGGATCGACAACATACTATTCAGCCAAGTACTTGGCATTGCTGCTCCAAAAACAAATAGGAAAGACTTTTGAACTACGTTAAGAACTCAGTTTACTATAAAAAAAAAAAAAAAAGTGTGCAAGACATTAACGTGGGACCCTAAGACATCGTTGGGTTTTGACGTTTACCAAAGTGCCACTGAAGAAAGGATTTGATGTCGTCACCAAAACTTTCCCAGGTGAC
This sequence comes from Abscondita cerata, assembly GCA_030710515.1. NCBI lineage: Eukaryota > Metazoa > Arthropoda > Insecta > Coleoptera > Lampyridae > Abscondita > Abscondita cerata. The sequence continues at coordinate 186,522 of JALBCR010000952.1, forward strand.
ACAGGGAACACAGCGTAGAGAAACCTAACCAGTTTCTTCGACACATGAATACCCCAGTATGCAGTTCGTCAAGTGGAAGAGGAACAACAGCTAAGTTGCTTAGCAGTGCTAGTGAAAATAAAACGAAGAAACAAACTAAGCCGCACAGTGGATAGAATCTTCATACGGAACTCGAACACCTGAGTATTGCTTCTAAAGCTAACGTCAACACTAAAAAGGAGATCGAAAGATCAATGAAGTCGGAATGATCGTGAACACCAAAAACCGAGAATAAACCCACTGCCCACGCATAGCATGCATAGATATCAAAAATCACAGACTGCATAGGAAATACACACCATATAACTATCTTCAAAATCAACCAAGAAGATTCAGCAAATCAACAAACGACGGAATATAAATTGTTCTTAGGCCAAGGTATACACAAAAACCACCAAGAGATCGAACTGTCGTCTGGGGCACACTAAGAAGTCAGAGGTAATCGAACATACGCTTAGCAATGTCTAAATACAAAGCAAAAACCATGAGTTAGCAAAACGTTAGGAAAAATTCCATGCAATGATGTTTAAACCCGAATCTAGGCGACAAAAGTTTATCTTCATCATGGCTTTGATTATATCTTTTTAATATTATCCGTCATTGGTTTGATGTTTTTGCTACTGTATAACACCTTAAAAATTCAAGTCTGAGCTCAACCAAACATCTTGGTATTTTGTCATATAGTTACGGATATACAGAACCAGAACCATAAAATATAGTCGACTGGGGCTAATCGCATAAATTATCAATGATTTTTTGTTAAATAATAATGTAACTTCTTATGGTAACACATTTTTATTGGGTATCAGAAAAGATTCTATCATCAGTTCAATTACGTTAAAGTAACAGTGATTCATTCCTGACCGACTCCAACTACACCGACAAGACATTATCAATAATGAACTATGCTACTACACAAATGCTTCTCAATGTAGGAGTTTTAATTACGGTCATTACTAAATCTGTGCGATGAATTGAAAAACTGAGAGACGTAATTCAAATAGAGCCAAAAGCTTACATGTTGATGATGTCATAAAACCGTACCTGGTTCGATTACTGATATTTCCAGAGATGCGCCAGACCCAAAGACAACAACAATCTTATTCCATCCGAAGTAATTGAAGCACGCAATCTTTGCTGACTTCAGTGGCGAAAATTGTTTTCATTAATCCAGTAATTTGAGGGTGAGAACGATAATCTCAGCACTCCTTGCAGATTAGACCCTGAGGTGGTGAGTTATTTTTTTGGGCAAGAATAACAAGAGCTCTCACGCCTGGGGATTGCTCTTGTTGGAGACAAAGTAACTTGGACTCTGTTGTTACCTCTTCGACATTAACTTTTCGATTTTTTTTCAATCTGATTGAAAAAATTTCTAATTTCATTGGGTAGTATTTTCGTCAGAAGGGGTTTCAGAAATATCCTGCAATTCTCGTAGGAATCGTAATTGAAAAACCTTATGTTTTATTATTAATCTGTTTTGAGTGTCGTATATGTTTATAATTTTTATAGAAGAATCGTCTGAATCAAGCTGTTGACGCTATTTGAATTTCACATGCATGTCCTCTTAAACCGGCTCAATTTTAATTCGATGCGAAAAAGATCTTGATTCAGTTTTATCAATATTATAGTTCTTCCCATAGTCTTCAAAAAATATATAGATACATTCGAATATTACAAATAAAATTAAAAACAGCGCGTTTTTACCCCAAAGGGTTTAAATAAGTTTGGAAAAGATTTTGCAATATTTTTTTTTCGAGTTCAAAGTGCATGTACAAAACTCTTACGTATTTGCGATACATCTGTTGAAAATAAGAGAGCTTCCCACCCCACGAAATTCTTGATTGTGGCCAAATGACAATTAATCATTGCTGTTCGAAAAAAAAAAAAAAAAAAAAAAAAAAAAAACCAAAACATTTTTTTTATGACGGAACAGTTTTTGTTGTTTTACGAATTTGGAGTAGCATCAAAAGAATGGTCAAAAACTGTGTCACACGCCCTTTAGTGCTATTCGAAATTTACCAGTTGATTCCAACATCTAGGAAGGAATAGCAAAAAAAAAATAACATCGTCCCTCCCATTAAAAATCAACCTATTTTGTAAGTTTTGGAAAAACTTCATATTAAAGCAATTATTTAGGTAGAAACTCTGTGTTAAAATAAGACACTCCACAAAACTATTAAAAAACTAGAGAGCGTTTGAATAAATTTATAATTAAAAAATGTGTATATTATGAAATCTAGAACTATTCAGGAGGAACTCAAAATTTTGGGTGCACGTAGAACCTTTTTAATCGGAAACATAATACTGCGTACGCAATAAATTGAAGAGTAAGACAGATGATTTCTTAATCACACGTTATAACTATTTCTAAACCACCTACTATAAATCAATCTGACAAAAAAGTCTATAATTATCCACAAAAATCTACTTTTAATCGATCGATTTCGAATCAATCGTAAAAAAAGTGGTAACTAAATGTTGTACACGCGTACTTTTTGGACAATAACTTTAATTCGACGTCTTTTTACGCTAGAATTAAGTTTTTCTTCACTTTATCATATTATCCAAGATTACGATCTTAATTAAAATTCTTACGTATCTGTTGTAACTTAAGAGTTGTGGGTATTGAATTAACTTCGAAAGTTTGATTGAACCTTGGATTAGAAATATTGAAAATGCGACCTTCATTATTTCGAATACCTTTGCACGTAATTTTAAATACTTTCACACCTATCAAATATTAGCGTCAATGTAACAACAAAGTAAAATTTTTTTTCGTTAGTTGTATAATAAAGAAAAACGCGTACGTTTTTAAAGTCCTAAACTGGTTTAAAGCTAAGGTCAGGCAAGTTTCATCGAACTTTTGTCAATTATTAGCGGTTTGATGTGTGGCTTCTTAATAAGAAAAAAAAAGAGATCATTACCAAACTAGAACGTGTAAAATTGTAGTACATTTTCAAAAGTCTGTGGGACGAATTTCACAATTTGTTTTTAAACTTGTTAAAATGTGCGTGAGTTGCATTCGTGATAAAAATGACCTACTATAAAGAAGTATCTGCATTATTCCACTTTCTACAAGCCAGTAGTAGTATTATTGGTGTTGTGAATGGATTTTATGATGTAACTCTTTGTACATCTTTTTCCTGATGAATATCGAAGTGAAACTTTGCACCTGCTAGCGATTTCTTTTCGTAGTAAAATGCACATGACGCTACTTACATATTTTAATGTTACGTGAAAAAATTCAAACGTTTCTAATACAACAATACTTAATATCCTATTCAGAAGTCGAAGGCTTTCGTTTCCAAATTAAAAAGAAAAGACTTTATTCGTTATTGAGTTTCACTCAACAATTATTGGTAATTTACGTAGTTTTCGAAAGTATTTACAAGAAACGTTTAAATAATTCTGCGTTCTCGAGCCATTATTTCTTTTTATTTAAGTAAGTTCTTGGTAACAATTTCTTATAATTTAATCTTACCGATCACTCAATCTGATTATTCGTAAGCGTAAGTTGCACGTACTGGTACAAGCAGAACACCAAAACCTCCACATTTTATTACTTAATCTTAGAAATAGCAATTAATCGGTCAAATGTTTCAATCAATTATACCCACAAAAAATAAAACGAAATGCTGAAATCAGATAAGATGTCCTAAACAAAAGTTGTAGTTGACCACGTTACATTAATTTTTACCAGTTCTTCAACTTATTTTCTGAATTAACCTACACCTGGTAGCACAATTGCTCGAAAGAGCGTCGTGGTTTGAAAGCACTAACAAACCTCATATACCACGAAACCAAGTGCATAAGTATTTAATTTGGCCTTTAAGTTTTCAATAGGTTGATCCATTACTTATGATAATTAAATACAGTATATAATTATTCATAAATATAGTAAAAAAAATAACTTAGCTATTTGAAGAAAGAGCCATTTGGATGTCTTTTCACCAGTAGTACTAATGACGTAGAAGATTGTCAAATAAATTATTGGCGTCAAACCAAATTTCAACAAAAAGGCGATCGAATTGTTCTGATAGAAAATCATGCGTTAATTAAACGAAGAAGTAAGAAAGTATCTACACGAATGTTTGAGGTGGGGCAGAAAATTAAAATCGGTAAATTAGGAACCGCACGATAAATTAGAACACAAAAGTGAATCTAAAATTGTACAACAAAAAAAACATACTACCTCAAAAAATTTTTTAACAAGAATTCTTTTTCCGTTTTAACCCCAACGCAGTTACGCGTGTGTGGGTTACGTTGCAGAAAAAGTCTTCATTCACCATTCGCAAAAATTAATGAAAGATATCAACGAATCATGATGTCGCAAGGAATTCAAATATTAATTTAAATTATGATGCTGCTGTAACCGGACATACAGTATGTTCCCGGATGGGGTTGATAAGAGGAAAAACTTTTTTATTTTTAATTTTTTAAGAAAAATGTATTCTTCATAAAAGTTTTGATTGTTTCAAAACCTGGAATCGGCTCTCTTCGTTCTAATTTTTCTTTTCATTTTAGAGAAAAATGGAAAAATAGGTACATTTAGTTGAAAATTTTTCAATCTCGTTTTCATGGCAACCGGTAACAAGATTTTTAACTTGATGACAATATTGTCGAAAGAACAACGAATTTACCTTACGGCATAGGTGATAAAGCAATTCATCAAGTTATTGAGGAGTTTAACCAAAAATTCCCGGATGTCTTCATATCAAAATGTGCTGCACAAAAATTAATCAAGAAATTTTTAACCACAGGCTCCATATTAGACCTAAAAAAATACTAAGATAGTTCGAAATGAAGATGACGCTGCGGCCTTTATTGTGATGGATTCGGTTCGAAATAACCCACTTCATCAGAAAATACAATATTTCGATAAAAGTATTGATTATCCATTATTTGAATTACTTAAATTCGTTGTTCTTTCGACAACTTTCTTTCTTTCTTTCATATAATAAATACAAGTCAAAAATCTTGTCACCGGTTGCCATGAAAACGAGATCTAATTTTTCGGACTTTCAAAAATTTTCAACTAAATGAATCTATTTTTCTATTTGTCTCTAGAATGGAAAGAAAAATTACAACGAAAAGAGCCGGTTCCGCGGTTTTGAAACAAACAAAAACTTTTATCATTTTTCTCGAAAAATTAAAAATAAAAAAGTTTTATGGAGCGAAATTCTTAAGTTCGATCAAAGAAAACTGTATTTGGAAACTAAATACAAATACCCGGAAAGTAGTTTTCAAAAAAAATATTTCTTATAACGAACTCAATGCAGGAAATACCTACTACAAAAATAAATTCAAAAACCAAAAACAAAAAAATATTTCCTGAAAGAAAAGTGTTGAATGGTATGGACCAACATCTACGCAGCTATTTAGAACTGGTACTTTCCATGCCAAGGTCATGATAATACAACATTTTCCCCGAAGAATACGCATGTAAGGAACAAAACATTCTAGTAAAAAAATGTTTATTTTCAATGCAACATGTAACAGGAAGATAGTTTAACTTTCTGGGGTTCTTATATTTCTACTCCAAGAAGACGTATACTGCTGTCACTCATGTAACAACAATATCTACCTGTCCAATCCACCCAATAATAGCAACCACGAGTACTATTTAAAAAATTGTTAAACTCTCTTCAGCAATTAGAAATCTAAACACTGCCTTTCATCTAATACAATATATTTATTAAGTTCCTTCCCTCTCAAACTTTATTAAAAGGCTGACACTAGAGCTACACCTCAAATATTCGAAATACTCCGTTAACCTTTTTTAAAACAGTATCTCCAAAGGGCATGAAAGCTGATTAAAAACAATGAATTGGAATCGAACTAATTGCTCGAGTTCTTGTTTGCACACTCGAGGATAACCAAGTGAATGGTTTGGATGTCTATTAGCATTTGGTTTCCACTGCTCTCGGGGATAATTCTTTCAATGATAGTTCTGTTGCTTCATGAGAAGCGTTGACGCTTATGACCTCTTATTGACCTACTTACTCTTAGTGGCTATTTGAATTAAGATTAAGGCAGGTGTTTGAAAAACACTTTGTATTCGGTTGGTAGTTCAATTATTTTCCTCGGAATTTAAAAACTGAGACAAATGCAGATGTTGTGTTTTCCCCTTTTTTAAACAAGTACATGGAGCAAATGCAAGGCTATAAGTATTGTATACACAACATTTTCCATTAATTAATCAGACAAACAGTAAGTCTTAATTCTAGTCATAGTAAATCAGTTCAGTAGTTCGACAATATAAATACTCCTTTTAAACTAACGTAATAATCTTTATTTTTAAACGGACCCGGGATGCTCAATGGGTCATTAAGACCATTTCAAGAAATTTAAACAAGAAATATTGAGGTATTTCTTATCAACATAAAAAAAATTGGTTGGTCATATTCGAATTTACAACAGGCTGATAATTTTGATCTCTTTCTAATAGTTTAAGGGGAAGATTTTGTCCCAAAAAAGAACCTCGATAAGAGATTTTAATTTTAAACGGGCACAAGATTATACACTATGTCCAAGAGAAGAATTAAATCCAAAAAATTGGGCAATTTAAACTGTTTCTTACAAAATTAGGTTCTAAAGAATTATGTGTGATATATTGTTGAATTTGTAATAAAAAAACAATACCAAATACAAAGTGTTTTTTGTATGCGGCTATATTAGAAAAAAAAGCGGGAAAATCTTTTTTCACATACAGCGCCATCTCTGATACATAGCATGTACTACAAACCAATATTTTAAGTAGATAGCGCCGGTGCGTCGCAATGACAATTAACAAGTCGCAAGGCCAATCGCTTAGTGTTTGGGATAAATTTAGAAAATCATTGTTTTTTCACATGGGCAGTTATACGTTGCGTGTTCACGAGTTGGGAAACCATCCGCTTTGTTTGTGTTAACGTCAGATCAAAAAACAAAAATGTGGTTTACCAAAGTGCACTTCAATGAAACGGATAATTTGCGGACACGTATAACGCTTCGATTCAGTATTTACTTTGGATTCACTTTCATTTACTTAGAGAAGTTCAACTAAATAACACTTCATTTTTGTAATCGAAATGAATTCATTACTGTTGTGAAATGAAATAAAATTTTCCTTTTCACATATAAAACAAAAAAATTTTTCTTCATCTTTTAATCACCAAACGAAATGTTACATAAACAGAAGCCATCTGGTGGCGAAACGGAGTTCGCCGGGTTTGCTAGTATACTCTAAATTGCCCAACTTTTTTGCAATTTGAGTAACCTTCTATTTTCTACCATTTTCAAGATCCTCATGCTGTTCATTCTTATCTTGGATACAGTTTTTTTACAGTAAAAATAATCGGCAATTTAATAAAGAACGGAAGGTGGAAACCGCAAAACAAAATGGAAGTTTTTTTTGCAAACAGAATAGAAATACGATTTCAAACTTGTGACACCGGAAAAACTGTGCCCTTTTAAGGACAGAATAATAGGATTACAAACAACGATGACAATATACAGAATTAAGAGAAACTTGGAAACCAGTATATGGAACTGTCTCACTAAGTTTGGACATAGTTCACAGAAACACAGTGTGGGAAATTTTTTTATTTGGATGATTTTTGTACATAATAAAGGTCTCTGACAAATTGCCAACTTTGGGGACAAATCGCCGAATAGATTCTGTGGACAAATCGCCGAATGTTAAAAATTAAAAAACGACGCCGAAAATGCTTCTGTGGACCAAACGCCGAAAATGTCTCTGTGAACAAATCGCTGAAAATGCTTCTGTGGTCAACAGGCCGAAAATACTTCTGTGAATAAATCGCCGAATGTGGTCAAAACGTTGAAAATTAAAAAACGACGCTTAGTAATTGTAACTTGACGTCGTCCCCAAACTCAAACTGAATCTGTGTACAAAACGCCGATAATGTTTTTGCGGACAAAACGCCGAAAATATCTCTGTGGACAAATCGCTGAAAATACTTCTGTGGACAAATCGCCGAATGTGGTCAAAACGTCGAAAATTAGAAAAAAGACGCTTAGCAATCGTAACTTGACGTCGTCCCTAAACTCAAACTGAATCTGTAGACAAAACGCCGAAAATGCTTCTGTGGGCAAAACGCCGAAAATGTTTTTGCAAACAAAACGCCAAAAATGCTTCTGTGGGCAAAACGCCGAAAATATCTCTGTGGACAAATCACTGAAAATACTTCTGTGGACAAATCGCTGAAAATACTTCTGTAGACAAATCGCCGAATGCGGTCAAAACGTCGAAAATTAGAAAAAAGACGCTTAGCAATCGTGCCCTGACGTAGTCCCCAAACTCTAACTGAATCTGTGTACAAAACGTCGAAAATGTGTTTGCGGACAAAACACCGAAAATGCTTCTGTGGACAAAACACCGAAAATGTCTCTGTGGACCAATCGCTGAAAATGCTTCTGTGAACAAAAGGCCGAAAATACTTCTGTGAAGAAAACGCCGAAAATGTTTCTGCGGACAAATCCCCGAAAATACTTCTGTGGACAAATCGTCAAAAATAAAAAAAAGGCTGCAAAATTTTCAGAAGTACCCTCTATACTTGTATATGAAAAAATTGATTAAAACACATTTTATGTGAAAAAAAGTTTGTTTTTGAAATTGTTACTATAAATGTAATTTTTTAAAGAAAGAAAATGTAATAACTGTAACCTACCAACCAACACCGTTTACCACCGATCACATGAAAACAATTTAAATTAATTGTCCACAGAAGCATTATCAGAGTTTTGTTCACAGTAACATTTTCGGCGATTTGTCTACAGAAATATTTTCGGTGTTTTGTCCGTAAAAACATTTTCTTCGTTTTGTCCGCGGAGTTGTCAGTTGGAGTACGGGGACGAGGCCGCTAAGACGTCGTTTTCTACTTTTCGACGTTTTGACCACATTCAGCGATTTCCCCGCACAAGTTTTTCGTCAAATTTGGCCATAAAATAAATCCCACACTTGGAGGTAATATGGCCAAACGCCTACTTTTTATCTTCAATGTTCAATAGTACTGAAAAAGATGGAAAGTATTCATTTGCTTTTTTTCTTCTGAAACCTCATGTGGGTATCGTACATTTTTTTCGAATTGAAGAAACAAGAAAAAATGTTGATTTTGTATAAAATGCTAAGAGGGCTTCCTCACTTTAGATTTAATGATACTAATTAGATAACATTCTTTGACGTTTTTAGCACTTCCAGAAACGCTTTCATCTATTTTAATCTTTCAAAATATTAGCGGACTGTGTACTCTACGAATTCTTTGTAAATTAATTTACGAAAAGTCGAAGAATTTAAGTTTCTGGGAATGTCGTTATAAAAAAAAGTTTAGCTAATACTGACATTCCATTTTTATTTCATAGTAAAGTAGTACGATAACAATTCATTTCGATTTATTGTAAATGTCCATTATTATTTGAGACAAAAATTCGGGAATAAAACGGTTTAACCGTTGACTACATACCCAAAAAACACAATTGTTTGTAAAAAAATTGTTGTATTTCGTAATTAACTTGACATAATTAATTTAATTTCATCTTGTAACACGCTAACAAACAGATAAGTTGCATTCAATTATGATAAAACGTATTCCGAAAAAAGTTGTGAAAACACATCGTAATTAGGCGTCAAAACTAGGCGAAAAAACAAAATTGAATTAAATTTAAATTAAATTTATCTACTACGGCTTTAACTATTTTTAATTCGTAATCTTTCGCATAATTTTAAACTTAGTCTTTACAAAAATAAAGGTGTCTAATTAGAATACTAGAAACATTTAAATGTTGTTTTGCAGTTGCGAGCGCTTTTCGAATTCATTACAGTCCAAAAAAAATTAGATAACGCAGCTGCGCGACTCTATTTAGGGTTTGATTTCAAAACCAATCTATTTTTGAGAAGGGAATCCTCCCTAAGCAGCATCAGAGGTTCCTTCAGGAAATTTAAATAAGCGCACAAAGCAATTAACACAATACACAAATGTCACACACAAATAATTTTATTTTTTATAATTCAATTTATTCAAAACTGAACACCATTTTGAGTTGAAGCTTATTTCTAAGAGTGCTTGTGTGAAGAAATACACGCATGTCCGAAAAAAAGGATATGTGGAAGTGGAAGAATAAAAATGCATGCTGCAACTAGTGAGGTGGGGAACGCGTATAATTAACAGAAATTGGCAGTAATTAAGGGGTTCGCAGAGTGGGAACGATAAAAGATAACTAAACATAAATTACATTAAAAAAGTAAATTTAATGATAATCATTAAGAATACGGTAGTCAGAAAATTGGTTGGGTTCGCCTTCTGCAAAATTCATGTTAGAATTTAAACATTTATTAATTTGTTGATTAACAGGATGTTCAAGAATTGCAAAAAAAGTTGCAGTTTGCTGTGTGTTATTATTACTTATCAAGGATGAGAAAATAAATAACATCGCCAGTCCGCAATTATAAGTAGGATAATTTTCTAGGAATTGGCCATTTTCTATATACCTGTAAAAATCGTAATTGTGTAATATTTGATCGGTTATCTTGTGGAATTAAATGGAGCATAATTATACTTGACAATTGCTGTAATAACCACATTTTTTAATTGAATTAATTAAGGTAGTATTTAATCAAGTATTGTTTAGTAATAAAAATAAAATGTGTGTTTGCGATTAATTGCCTCTTGCGTTGTTAATTATTGTACGCGTTTTTTACGGAAGCTGATTGTGTTCTTGTGAACGCAATTTTTTTAATTGCGGCTAGTCCAGTTTTTAAATTATGTTTAATCATGTGAATTTGTATTAAACTAGTACGCAACCGAGAGGCATTTAAATCTATGCAAGTAAGAGAGGTAGGCCCACGTATAAAATATACGTACCGTTAAACAAACTGTTGTTAGTTGTAATGAAAATTGCCGCTCCCGATTAACTTTTATAACATAACAGGATGTTGAAATTTAAAATTCTGTTATTAACGTAAACACAAAAATATGCACGCCCCAAAAAAAATATATATATTTATGACGTCTTAATTACACGCGAACATAAATTAGTAATTTTTTATAAATGTGGATAAAGGAAATTGTACATCAAATTTCAAGTTTAAACTTCGGCGGTTAAAAATAATTAGTTCAGATAAGAATCAAATATGGTCGAAGTTCGAGGCGTCGCCGTCGAGGGCGTATTGATACAGTAACACGTGTTTTCAAATGTATGGCGCCTGTAACCATTATGGCGTCGAGACGCGAGCGTCCATACTACGCGTGTCCATTCCTTTTGAGTGGGGAGGAAAAACGACGTAAAATGGATATCCACATTTTAGAGGGTAAAACACAACTTTCTCTACAACAGCACGTGCTTTATTTTACGACCGGCCGGCATCTGCAGTGAAAATTAATAAAATATCGAATTGTGACAAAATATTTTCGTTTTTTGGTTAATTAAACAAAAATTTCGTCCTAAAAAGACGTGTGAGTAATAAAATTGAAACATGAATATTAATTTTAGAAAAATTATAGTAAAATACCCATAAAAAAACAATAAAATTAATTTATTCATTTCTTCAATTAACTAAATAAAAACAATAAATTAAGCGAGTTAATTGCCGCGAACCATCGCAGTTGTGGAGGCAATTAAATTGCGAAAATTTTTGTCGACCAATGAAAAACGTATGGGTTTCAACAATTTTTAACGAACATTTTGGTTAACGCAGTCACGTTTGTCGCGAGCGAACGGAAAAAAATGTTATTCTGTTCTTTTCAATAAACAATATAAAGTTACTTTTGGCTGTCAACTTTTAAACACCAATAAGTAACGAAGAACTAACGCATGTTAGAAACATCTGCATTATATGAAAAGATCAAAGCTTTCGCTCGAGGTCTACTCAAATTAAAACTTTAAATACACAAGATTAAAAATAAAACATAAATTGTATTTAAAATATGTTCCTATTTAAAGAAATAAAAGTTAGCCTTTCGTGCTTAATAACAAGACGAAGACATTTTGGAAAACGCATCCACAAAAATAATTTTGAATTATTAACATTTTTAAGTTGGCGCGTGCAAAGACACCGACTTTAACGGTTTTTTTAAAGAAATCATGGATTTGAATATGAGGTCGTTAAATTTTTGTAAACACTGTATTTTTTAAATCGAATATTTTGGTACACGTAAAAATTTACAACCGACAGCAAAAAAAGTGTGCCAAGAGTAAATTAAAATGTATGAAAAAAACTAATTTATGTTAATCGTTGAGGGCAATTGATATTCCCATTTTCATTTCTTTACGAAAATTACAGCATGTTTGTTTCAGAACATTCAGAACAATAACATTAGAAATTATTTTATTTCTGAAATCGCCTTTTGATTAATACTCAAAGTGAATTATTTTATATTTATTAAAAAGAAATTTTGTAAGAATAATAAATAAACAACACCTCCACATCCCGTTATGCAAATTTATTTACAAACGCCAAAGTTTGTGTATAGTTTTGATTAAGTACTAAAATCCACAACCGAATTTATGTCACATCAAGTCAAAAATGCATAGAAACACACGCCTTTTTTACTCGTACGTCCGAGATGTATACGAGATTGTGCAACACACCTTAAATATTTTGTTAACGAATTCATTTAAACGATTAACGTGAAAACAATAATTCACACAAGCAGATAGAAAAAACGGCAATATATTTGAAGATTTGTTGATAATTCAAACGAAGTCTATCCTATATTTTTTTGACATTTTCAATTAACCGCATCACCTCAAGGAAAATTAATTTATTGCAGTTTTACACCTAAATATTTTAGATAAATAAATAAAAAATATCAGCGGTAAAACTAAAAGAAAAAAAGATGTGGAACACTTTTGTCTTTCCTACCGATTCGTGCTGGCATCCATGCTTGCAATAATTAAAATTGCAAATCTTACTAAAGATAAGAAAAATAATAATAAGAGTTAAAGCGCAACCCGTGAAAAATTCTCCTGCTTTAAAGTAAGTGCGCCAATTATGTTTTTTTTTAAATGGTTAGAAGGAGGAATTTTTTTACATTTACATACCATTTTAAAACTTGACCAGTTTGTAATTAAAAGGCATATATCTAAAGTGCGATCACCTCAAAAAAATTGAACTAAAAGTATTTAGCAAGGTTTTTGGTCTTTACAAAATATTATGACAATAATAAATAAAGTTGAAACTGATTTGAAATGAAAACTGAACCATTTTACTATTAAAAGATGAACCTGGATTATGACAAAATTGAAACAATACCAAATTAGTAGTTTACGGGCTTTTGTCTTACAGTAAATGATTTTTATTAGCAAAAAATAGAATGTGAATTAAATTGAAATTAGCTTTTATTTCAAAGAAGAAATATTTATCAAAAAATCATTACTTCCCATTTTAAGAAGGACCTGCAATTATTTAAATCAAATTTGTACAACCGAATTGAATGAAATTCAAATTTTTTCATCTTACCAAACATTACACTTGAGAGACAGTCATATCGTTGCTAAGTAAATGGTTTGTTATTAACAATATCTTGAAAGCGATTTAAACTGACATTTATCAAAAAAAACTACTTTTCTTTTTACTTACCAATCGAAAAAGTGGATCAATACACAATAATTGCATCAAATTGATTTTTATGACAAAATTGAACGAAATTCAATTTTTTTCGTCTTACCAACACAACACTTTGATCATACACACATACACATACCATCACAGTGATAAATGCTTTTTTATTAACATAAACTGAATTTAATTTTTATTTTCAAAAGAAGATAAGTTACAAATTTAAATAAAAGTATTTCTTCATTACCCACCAATTTAAAACCTGGGCCAGTTTACAACGTTTAAAATAGTACCTGGAGTACATTCGATTCAAATTCATTTTTCTGACAAAATTAACCAAAATGATATCAGCATGTGCAAGGATTCTCGTAAAACTAATTTTCATCGACTAAAATTATGTTAAAATGAAATAAATAATAAATAATTTGTTAGAACCATCTTATTAGTCTCGCCTACCTGCAACTTTCACCTAAAACATCTAGAATCGTATATCAATTTACACCTGTTTTATAACGTTTTTTTCCCATTTAAAATTCTAGTCCATATTGTTTGAATGGTTTGCTTTGTATTTATTTATTCGTATAGTACATTTTAATAATTGTATTGTGATGTAAGTGTTATGTATGGTGCCCCAGAAGATCAGTATAAACCAGTATACTAATTTCATAATATATGCTAAAAGTTGTGAGGGTTTCATATTCACCCTTTTGCCTATTCTACGTAAAACACATTTAATTTTACAAAATATTTTGCAAAACCAAATATTATTCAGTGTCCTTCAGTGTTACTTACTTAAATAAAAAAACCAAAAATATGTAATTTTTTTTAAGTAACATCTTGTGTTTTCCTCAATATAATTTTGTGCACATTTATCATAAAAGCTTTAAGACATGTACTTTCTTATTTGACGAATTTTGTGAACAATCACATTTTTTAATAAACAAATCTAATGTAATTGAATCAATTTATGAAGACAAGAAAATTTAAATCCAACGAAAGCCACTCAACATAACGTATAGTTCAAATAAAAAATATTTTCTTTCATTATGGAACAATAATAAGGAAAACAGATACTTTAAAGCACATTAAAAAAATCCTAGTGGTTATTCTGTTGTCTATAAATTGTAGATCTATGTCATAATAAAAATATTATTTACTTTCCAAAATTCAACTTATAGATCGTATTTAAACACAATATTCTAAACATTGATGATTTTTTTGTGATACCGAAAATATAGAGCATAATCGGTCAAATAATCACAGTAGGACATTTTTCAGATTATTTTCAAAATTACTTGTTGTGTTTAATTTATATTTACACAAAATTGTAAGATATTTACATTTTCTCCTATTTTTCTTAGATCACATTTATTGCAAAACGCATTAGTTTCTTTTAAAACGAACCTATGCAAAATTAAAAAAAACAAATAAGAGCGGTTTTAAATTATTTTCAATCACTTTATTTTCAAATATTGATTCTAATTTAACTGTTATGCTGTTAATCAATTATTGTTTTATCCACAATTAATAAGCGAGATACTGTAATCACAGATCTAAAATTTATCAGTTCCAGTGTAGATTGCTGTGAAAAATCATACGTTTTAGTGAAAAATTCGTTTCATAAATTTGTGTTCAAGTGTTGATAAATGTAGTTCATGTTTGGTGCAGGAAAAAATTAATTTCACGCAGATTCTTTTTATCAATTTTTTTTTTTACACTACTATAAAACGACATGACTTTTTGTTTACTGCACTAACATACATAAATAACTATTGCAACAGCTTCATTAAATTATACAAAAAAATACAATATACAGCTTTTCATACCTTAATTATATTAAAAATAATACAGATAAACTACCTGCAATCGATCAAAAAGGCATATATTAATTAATTTGTAACATTTGCAATTTATTTGTTTATTTATCCGTATGAGTATAAACTTTGTGGATTGGTTCGTCTTGGCAAAGCATTTCCTTTAAGCTTTAGGAAATCCACTTGCAAGTTTCTACAAAACGGAATTTCTTAACTATACCTTTTCAAGCTCAATTTGAGACGAATCAACTTTAATTTTAGATTTAACAAATTTAATCTAACACATTGAAATTTTGAGTTGGGATTTATCACTTTTAATTTGGCATCAAACAAACTTGAATTTCGTTTCAAATTAGCATCTAACAATTTCAATTTATAATTAAAGAAAATTCATGTGAGAATTAACAAATTCAATGTTATTGAAAGCGAAATCAATTTGAAAATTTAATCAAATATATATCAAAGTATACAATAATATACAGTACAATCCAAAAATTTAGAATATGAAATTTTAATTAACTATAATGTTCCAATTTTGTAATTTTCTTGTTAATTTTTTGTCATTATACTTTTTGGTAACCTTTAAGATTCGCATGTATTTCTTATTAGTTTTAAAAAAATATTCTGTGACGTATTAAAGTTATGTCCTCCATTATAAAGTTTAAATGGAACAAAAATTAATTAAAAGCTCGCGCCTTTTTTATAAATTTTGGACACTGGTTATTTTTCAAATTTGTTAATTTTCAAATTGATTCTGTTTCAACTCAATTGTATTTGTTAAATTCCAAATGGATTTTCTTTAATTACAAATTGAAATTGTTAGATCCCAGTTTGGAACCACATACCTCAAAATTACTTTGTTAAACCTAAAATTGAAATTGATTCGTCTCAAATTGAGCTTGAAAAGGTATAGAGTTTAAGTCAATTAAATTATTCAAAACAAACAGTTATAACTTTGCGAAATACATTTTAGAAAATAATCATAACTTCTACATTATTTTAGATTAGAAATTTTTATAAATGTTAATAACAAAATCATTTTGAATTTAGAAAAAGATTTACATTGTTAAAGAAACCGCCACAGTTATAAATGTACAACTAGAATTTTCTAATTTTGTCTACATCAAAAATGTTTTTATTATTTTCGAAATTAATTCTTCATTATATTTACAGTTTTAAATATCAACATTCCAAATTTTATTACATAGATGTCATACCCGTTTACATTTTTAATATTTAGTATGTATTGATAACATTATTGTTAATGTTTACTTCACTTCAACATGTCTCATTACGTTGTTAAATGTCTTTTATTTATTTTAACATAAGTGTAATAATGGAGTTTTTTATTAATATAATAGTGAACAGGTGAGTCAGATTTGATGAATCTAATTAATATTATTTACCATTGTTTCAAAGATTAATTTTCAGGTTTGATGACAACGGATTCCATAAACTCAAAACTATGGTCCTTTTTGTAAAATATATAAGTTAAGAGTTTGTTGTAGGTACTATTTTTACCTTATAAAAAAAGATAATATTGTATCACACAAATGGCTGAAATTAAGTTGGAAGAAAACAATGTAAAAATATTGAATGGAAAAGGATGTACCGAAATTACAAAATACAGCGTTAATCGTATAAGAAAAACTCAAAATTTAACAAAACATCAGGATCTAGTTATCAAATTAAAATAGCAATAATTGGTACAACAATGAATTATGAAATAATGGAGAAATTACTTTATGCCTAAATGAAATAAACCAAGTAACCAAATTTGGACTAAGAAATAAAAAGAAACACAAATTATAAGAATTCCAGCAAGAAATGTCATAGTGCACAAAAATATGAAGAAGAGATTAAAAATGAGAAAATATTTGTAGCAAGAGCGGCAAATAGTTTTAAAACAAAGATACATAAAAAGAATTAATAGAGAAGAGAATAATGAAAATGTATCAAATACAAAGATGAGAGGTGTAAGAATGATATCGAACAAACACGGACTAACTAGGAATATGAATAGGAGAATTAAACTATTAAGAAAGGAGAATTATGTGTAAACCTATAATTTTTTGTAAATAGTAAACTTATGATAAGTTGTATGGTAATTAATGAAAGAAATTTATTTTTGATTTTCAAATTACAAATATACAGCTAAGCGACGAAACGTATCATTCAATTTCACATAAGTTACACAAATTTAGGTTTCGTTACGTGTTACAAATCAGGAAAAGGTAACAAAATGGAAGTAAACCTATTTCGAATTTTTTAATCGAATGTCCCCGGGTTTTCAAAACGATACCACCAGTATCATTTTTATGTAACTTGGCTTGTAGGTATTATTTATAATACGAGAAGTTCGATTAAATTTTGGGCATAATGCATCGAGTCGAAAGGGCTCTTAATCTACAAAGATTTTTCTATTTTTGGATAATTTACAAAAATCTTCATTTTTACATTTTTTCTTTAAATGAAAAGAATTATCATAAAATATTAATTATACAAAAAAAAAATGAATAAAACTTTTATTTTAATAAGTTTTGTGTTCAAACAATTTTTCGTTTTACTTTTTTGCGGTGCACTTGCTTTACAATCTTATACGTTTATTACTATCGAGGCGGTGTGGAATTCTCGCAAAAATTTTTCACCTGTGTGAAGTTAGCCTCGCAATTTAGGAATTTTGTTATTTTATTGATTGTGCTATATTGTGCTATAATTGTGCCGCAAATCGCATCTCCATATCTTAAAGCGTTTTTTCAATAAATTGAAAAAACCAAAATTTTCGTAGCCCCGCACTTTTCGAATTTTGTCATTTTATTGATTGTGCTGTATTGTGCTACAATTGTGCCGCAAATTGCATGTCTATATCTTAAAGCGTTTTTAATAAATTGAAAAAACCAAATTTTCATAGCCCCACATTTTCAAATTTTTGTTATTTTATTGATTTGCTACAATTGTGCCAAAATAGTCGTAGCCCCGCACTTTTCGAATTTTGTCATTTTATTGATTGTGCTGTATTGTGCTGCAAATTGCATGTCTATATCTTAAGGCGTTTTGTAAATAAATTGAAAAAAACAAATTGTCGTAGCCCCGCACTTTTCGAATTTTGTCATTTTATTGATTGTGCTATATTATGCTGTAATTGTGCCGTATTGTGCCGCAAATCGCATCTCCATTTCTTAAAGCGTTTTTTCAATAATTTGAAAAAAAAACAAAATTTTCGTAGCCCCGCATTTTTCAAATTTTGTTATTTTATTGATTGTGCTACAATTGTGCCATATTGTGCTGCAAATTGCATGTACATATATTCAAGCGTTTTATAAATAAATTGAAAAAACCAAATAGTCGTAGCCCCGCACTTTTTGTTATTTTATTAATTGTGCTGTATTGTGCTACAATTGTGCCGTATTGTGCCGCAAATTGCATGTCCATATCTTAAAGCGTTTTTTAAATAAATTGAAAAAAACAAATTTTCGTAGCCCCGCACTTTTCGAATTTTGTCATTTTATTGATTGTGCTGTATTGTGCTATAATTGTGCCGTATTGTGCCGCAAATTGCATGTTCATATCTTAAAGCGTTTTTTAAATAAATTGAAAAAACCAAATTTTGGTAGCCCCGCACTTTTCGAATTTTGTTATTTTATTGATTGTGCTACAATTGTGCCGTATTTTGCCTGCAAATTGCATGTCCATATCTTAAGCGTTTTTTGAAAATAAATTGAAAAAACAAATTTTCGTACCCCGCTTTTCGAATTTTGTCATTTTATTGATTGTGCTGTTTGCTACAATTGTGCCGCAAATTGCATGTCCATATCTTAAAGCGTTTTTAAATAAATTGAAAAACCAAATTTTCGTAGCCCGCACTTTTCGAATTTTGTTATTTTATTGATTGTGCTATAATTGTGCCTATTTGTGCCGCACTTCGCATGTCTCAAAGCGTTTTTAAAATAAATTAAAAAAAACTAAATTCTTGTAGCCCCACACTTTACGAATTTTGTTGCTTTATTGGTGTTATATTGTACCGCAATTGTATTACGCAAATCGCATGTCCATATCTTAAAGCGTTTTTTAAATAAAGTGAAACAACTAAAATTTTCGTAGCTCTATACTGGCGGCTTAGCATTTTGGTGCCTGATTTGAGTTTTGGCTGATAACATAAATTATTTTACATAAATATTTTGACATTTATGCAACTCAAAATCAAAATTAGCTGTTTTACAGTAAAATTGTGGTGCCACTATAAATAATAATATTCAAGTAAAGTAAAGAACAAGATTCATAGTTAGCTAAAAGGGTGTTAACTACAATGTTTATTTAATTCATAATCAATTGATACATCCATGTTCTACAATATTGTGTTCCATTACAAGTATAGTTCCATTTTTTCTATCTTCATTGACATGATGAATGCATGTGAATGTTAATAAAACTTCAATTCTAATAGGGATGGATGTCCATCTCCTTGTGATTGTAATTGTGCACAGCCCCTTTATTCTTTTGCTCGGGACTTATTATTGTCTTCACGTTTAGGCATATCGCAATTGTAGGCGCACTAACTTAAACCAATTGAGTCATTTGTTAAAAAATTTTAATGTTATTTTAAAGATTAATTATTGTCAGGCTGAGTATTCGTATGTATGGTATTTACGTATTAGTCGAATTGCTCAAATCAACGATAATTGAGCAATTAAAAGACGCCAGAATAGAGCACGAAGAAATTGTAGTTGTTGTCAATTTAATTGAGCAAGTGCTTTAAGATATGGAGATGTGATTTGCAGCAAAATACGGTACAAATATAACCATCAATAAAATACAAAATTCGTAAAGTGGGGGCTACGAAAATTTAGTGGTTTTCAATTTATTTAAAAACGCTTTAAGATATGGACATGCGAATGTGCGGCACAATAGTAGCACAATTATAGCACAATCAATAAAATGGACAAAATTCGAAAAGTGCGGGGCTACGAAAATTTGGCTTTTTTCAATTTATTTAAAACGCTTGAATGATATGGACATGCAATTTGCGGTGACAAGTGTGCGGCACAATTGTAGCACAATACAGCATAATCAATAAAATAACAAAATTCGAAAATGCGGGGCTACGAAATTTGTTTTTCAATTTATTTAAAAACGCTTTAAGATATGGACATGCGATTTGCGGCACAATTGTAGCACAATGCAGCACAATCAATAAAATGACAAAATTCGAAAATGCGGGGCTACGAAAATTTTGGTGTGCCGCAAATTGCTTGTTTATCAAAGCGCTTTAAAATCAAATGAAAAACCAGAATTTGTTGCTTTATCGTTGCACAAATCGCGTGTCCATATCGTAAAGCGTTTTAATAAATTGAAAAACCAAAATTTTCGTAGCCCCGCACTTTCGAATTTGGTCAATTGTGCGTATTGTTTACAATTGTGCCGCAAATTGCTGTCCCTGTCTTAAAGCGTTACCATAATTGAAAAGCAAATTTTCAGCCTTTTCGTTTGTTATTTTGTGATTATGCTGTATGTGCTACAGGTGTGCCATATTATACCGCAAATTGCATGTTCACATCTTAAAAGCGTTTTTAAACAAAGTGAAAAAACCAAATTTTTCGGAGCTCCGCACTACAAATTTTGTTATTTTATTGCTTGTGCTATGTTGTGCTATAATTGTACGGCAAATCGCATCTCCATATCTTAAAGCGTTTTGTCGATAAAATGAAAAAACCAAATTTTCGTAGCTGCGCACTTTACGAATTTTGTTATTTTATTGCTTGTGTTATAATTGTACCGTATTTTGTCTGCAAATCACATCTCCATATCTTAAAGCGTATTGTGCTCAATTAAATGGACAACAATACAATTTCTTATTTCAATTCCGTTTTTTTAATTGCTCGAATTATTAATTGATTTGACAATTCATTTGTAATACGTATATACCATACCGTAATACGTGGTAATACTCAACATAAGCAATCTTTAAAATAACATAATACAGCAAATGCCTATTTTATTCGAGGAGTGCCACAGTGTGATTTGCTAAGCATGCAATACTGCGACTAATTGAGCAAAATAAAACAACAATAAAATTACAATCACAAAAGTGTTATCGGGGCTTTCACGAAAACTCGGTTTCAATGATTTAATAAATGCTAACATATGTTCTATGACCAATATGCAAAAATAAAATGGCACAATGTAGCCTGCAACTAATCTGTACATTGAATATAATTAAATAAAAGCTAATTAACACACGCCCGCTGTAAAATTTTGTTTTTTTTTTAAAATTGTGTTATAATTAACGCATTAAGAAAAGGACAAGCGATTTTGAGAAATAGGCCCCATAGGCAATCAAAAATATATGTTAAAGCATAATGTTATCGCAAAATCAAATCGCGCCAAAATGACATAAACCTCGAAAAGTGTGGGGCTACGAAAATTTGTTTTTTTCAATTTATTTAAAAACGCTTTTAAGATATGGACATGCAATTGTTGCAAGCAACCTGCTGCAATAGCACAGCAAAATTCGAAAATGTGAGGGCTAGAACATTTTAGTTTTCCAATTTGCTTAGACCTTCAATAATAAAGACTAACTTGCAGAAAGTAAAGCGGGCTAAAGTACAAATTTATTTTTTTGTTTTTCAATTTATTTAAAAACGCTTGAATATATGGACATGCAATTTGCAGCACAATCAGGCACAATACAGCTTGTCAGCAAAATCAATAAAATAAAAAAAAATGCGGTGAAAAATGTTTTCAGGGCTACGCATTTAAATGTATGAACTTGCATTTTTTCATACATTATTAGCACAATCAACAAAATAACTTAATTAGAAAAATGCGGGGTCAAAACATTGGTTTTTTTACAATTCATTTTAAAACGCTTTAAGATATCAACATGCATATTTGCACAATACGGCACAATTACGCAGCATAACATATAGCAGAATCAATAAACAATAATATTCGAAAAGTCGGGCTACGAAAATTTGTTTTTTCAATTTATTTTAAAAACGTTTTAAGCTATAGACGATGCAATCTGTAGCACAATACGGCAGAATTGTAGCACAATTTAGCACAATTAATAAAATAACAAAAAAGTGGGGCTACGAATATTTGGTTTTTTTCAATTTATTTGCAAAAAACGCTTGAACTATGCACATGCAATTGCAGCACAATATGGCACAATTGTAGCAATAATCAATAAAATAACAAAAATTTGAAAAATGCGGGGTTACGAAGAATTTTGTTTTTTTTCAAGTATGAAAAAAAACGCTTTAAGAAATGGAGATGCGATTTTGCGGCACAAACGGCACACTTACAGCATAATATAGCACAATCAACAAAATGACAAAATTCGAAGAAGTGCGGGGCTGAACTGACTCATTTGCCCACAAAAGCACTTAAATATAGACTGCAATTTACAACACAGCTTGCAATCAGTAAAATGGACAGTGCAATTTGCAGACAACTAATATGGCACAATTGTAGCACAATCAATAAAATAACAAAATCTGAAAAAATGGGGCTATGAAACTTGGTTTTTCAATTTATGTAAACACGCTTTAAGATATGGACATGCAATTTACTCAAAATGGCAAAATATGCACAATTATAGCACAATCAATAAAAATAAAGTGCTGGGCAACGAAAATTTGTTTTTCTCAAATTTATTTAAAAACACTTACGGTGTTTGATTTAGAAAAAAAAAAATGGTTCACTCAAACCTCCTATAAAACCTCCTATAAAAAAATTCAAAACTTCCATCAATCGTCATCATTTTCAATTTTTCGGTTGTGATTTTATGACAAAAATATCATTTTCAATTTTACAGTGGAATATAAAATTGACGACAGTAGCCGACGTGCTGAGTAACTTTGCTTCTCAATGAATACTTTATTGTAAGATTACAGTTTAATCAAATATTTATTACATAAATATTGCTTCTTACAAGGTGCTACATCTACTGGATTTTTTTATAGGAAGCAAAAAAATGATGAGAGTTCTACACAAATGATGAAACATCGATTTGAAAAAGAAATACGAATTCTCCTAAAAAACCTTGTGTAAGACACTCCTACAGCACCTCTATATTTGATACCCAAATTTGGAAATTATCTCGAACCATTACCGACACTTTTGTAATATTAAAAAAATTCTTTTATCAGTTTTTGACAATTACAGAAAACTATTAACGGTAAGTAGAAACAATTATTGTTAATCTATACTCTTTCACTTTTTTGTTTGTGATTTTTTTCCTTCAACAACGATTCTAAAACTGCATGTTCGCGTTAAGACAATTTTTAAACAACAATGAATGTTGTTGAACTTGTAAATGTATTTAAAAAAATAAAACGATTTTCGTAGTTGTTACACTAATTAAAGAAAATTAATTGCCCATTTTATGTAAGCTGTTAGCTTAAACCGAAGTTTCAGTATTTCTTCAGATCGTTGAATAACGCCATAATTCTGAAAGACATTAATGGTTAGTAGCATTTTGTTTTGTAATTTCTTGGTTCGCGTTGAAACGGTGCAATAAATGTGTAACAAGACCCGGTCGATTCTTCGATTTTGTTTGATTTTAATCGGTATCGAACGAAATACCTGAACTGCGTGATTAATATGCAATCGAGACATAAGGGTATGAGAAAATGCTACTGTAACAATTCGTAAGCCGCTTGCTGGTATAACGTATTTGACATGCATAGAGAAAAAAATCATTGATGCAAATCGTTTGCAAACGATATAAACTTCAATCATGGGTATGTGCGTACTCGGTAGCGTTAAAACGCATTAGGGGTCGCATTTATCCCTTCATAACGACTTTAATTTAATAAGTAGAATTGTTTGTTGTTATGCAGAATATCCTATGTGAAATCGGACAGGATTTATACACTCGACGATGTTTTTGATATCTGCATTTTTAACTTATAAAATACAATCACATCATGTGTGTCTTAAACATATTCTAATAGGTATACAGGGTGTGGTGCGAAGAGTTTTGATTAAAAGTAATGGCGGATACAGTTATGTTAAAATCTGAAATTACGAAGCTGTAGGTTTTCGATGACGCTGAGTTCAAATATAATATTGTCCTAAATGTGGCACTTGCGGTTATATCGGAAGTAGACGTCAACTTTGTAATTTTAAATAGAACCTAATATTCTTTATTTTATTTTCGAATTCTACATGAAATTTTAAATAAAATTTGTGCACAATGTCCTATACCAAAAATGAAGTAAATTTTGAAAAAATCTTAGTCCACATTGAATAACGATATATCCATTAATAACAAAGTTAGTGACGTGAAATTGTAACCAATAAACAACAAGCGCCAAACTCCCATATGCCAACTCATTGATATTTCATACAGGGTGTTTTAAACCTATCCCAATTAAAATTATTTTATATTTAAAGTTGTTTACTTTAATAATAATAATAAGAAATAATAAGTTTAATTCAAAAGACAAGTTGTCTATGGTAGAAAGTATAGAAAATTAAATATACAGGGTGCCCATAATCTATCTCATAACATGGGTAACTTTCTTAATATGCAAAATAGGTAATCGGTTAAATTAGGAAAGTTGGGCAGAATTACAAGCAAAATGTTAAACTTTTTCAAATTTGACATATGTCTTCAACTTTTGAAATTTTGTGAAAAACTGAAAACAGTCGATTTTTTAATGTTGTCCTGTTCCACTACTACTTACTTTAGAACTGAACTAAAAATGACATCTTATACATATTTTTACGTAGAATTCGATAAAATTACTCAAAATGTCATAACCCTCTTGATTTTCGAGATATAACACAAACTTACATTTTTTAAATGGCAATCATAGTTGGCTGTGATCTTATTAAATAGCTTTTGTTTTTGCGATTTCATTGATATAAGGTTCGATATACTTTACTCTTACATTTTTTTGTAAATGCTAAAAGTAGTTTATTGATACAATTAAGCTGCAAAATAATACACAGGCAGGCTATGGAAACAAATGCTTCAAACAAAACCTGTTGAAACAAAAGCCTGTGTCGTCAACTAAATAATTTGATTTACATAAGTAAGTTGTATTATTCACGGTGATTTATTTTAAAACATAAAATTCTCAAAATAAACAATGTATTCACATGAAGAGAGAAACGACATGCTTTTTGTTATTATGCTAGCAACAGAAATAGTAATGAAGCCAGTGAAATGTATTTGCAAAGATATATGGAAAGAAGACAACCAGATAAAAGACTTTTTTCCAAACTGGAAAATAATTTAAAACTATACGGATCATTTATGAAACCAAAAGCTAAGCAAAAGTTTAATCAAGAAGACGAAGAAAGAGTTTTGGCATATGTAAATTATAAACCAAAAACATCTACCCGTGAAATTGCAAGTGAGTGTGGTACTTCTACAGAAAAGCTCGTTTAATTTTAAAACAAAATCGATTCAAGCCGTATAAATTTCATATCGGCAACACCTTGTATCCAGCCGACTCAGAGAGAAGATTAAATTACGCTCGATGGTTTTTAAGAGAAACTGACAACGATCCATATTTCTCGCGCAGAATTTTATTTACTGACGAGGCAAAATTTACCAATAACGGTGTATTTAATAGACATAATAATAACTATTGGTCTGAGAACAACCCTCATGTTACTGTTGAGAGACGAGATCAACATATTTTTTCAATAAATGTGTGGTGTGGCATCCTCGGTAGCAGAATAATTGGTCCGTTCTTTTACAATTACCATTTAAATGGAAGGCGATATTTAGAATTTCTTCAAAATGACTTGGAAGACATGTTAGATGAACTGCCATTAAATGTGGTACAAAATCTTACTCATTTCCAACATGATGGTGCTCCTGCTCATAATTTTAGAGCTGTTTCTGAATATCTTTCCGAACGTTTTCCGAGCTGGATCGGTAATTCAGGTCCTATTAATTGGCCGGCAAGAACACCTGATATCACACCTCTCGATTTTTTCTTGTGGGGAACCGTTAAAGACAGGGTGTACAAAGAAAACCCAATAATGTAGAAGAATTAAAAGATAGAATTAGGTTGATTATTAGAAGAATTCGTCCTCGCAGTTTGGAAAAAGTGCATAGAGAGATGGTTAGAAGATGTCAAATGTGCATATTGGTTAACGGGGCCATTTCGAACATTTAATATGAACTTTTATGTCTTTTGTACATTATTGAAATAGAACATAATTACAAACCATTAATAGTACCTACTTGTGGTATTATATTGTCAATATAAATTTTTGTTTCAAGTTTAACTAACTTGTAAATCATTTTGTTCCTTAATGGTATCAACAACACAATTTTGGGCATTTAAATAGAAATACAAGAGTAAAGTATATCGAACCTTATATCAATGAAATCGCAAAACAAAAGCTATTTAATAAGATCACAGCCAACTATGATTGCCATTTAAAAAAATGTAAGTTTGTGTTATATCTCGAAAATCAAGAGAGTTATGACATTTTGAGTAATTTTATCGAATTCTACGTAAAAATATGTATAAGATGTCATTTTTAGTTCAGTTCTAAAGTAAGTAGTAGTGGAACAGGACAACATTAAAAAATCTACTGTTTTCAGTTTTTCACAAAATTTCAAAAGTTGAAGACATATGTCAAATTTGAAAAAAGTTTAACATTTTGCTTGTAATTCTGCCCAACTTTCCTAATTTAACCGATTACCTATTTTGCATATTAAGAAAGTTACCCATGTTATGAGATATATTATGGGCACCCTGTATAAATATACAATAATAAATGAGGAGTCCAATGCAATAACCGGGTATCTTCACATTTTTGTGAAAATGAGTTACATATATAAAGATATACTATTTTTAATTCTCTATCGTTTGCTGCAACAACAATCAGTCTCCGCCGTGACGTATTGTAGATACACCTTAGGAGATACCCTAAACACATTACTGCAATAATCAGATATCTCCTACAATAATGTAGCTTGTTAGGTTATGTTTTATATACCGTTTGACGTTTGAACTACATGCGGTTTTTATTGTGTGTAATTTCTTGTTAAAAGATAGAAATTATTATTGATTACTGATTATCTTATATTATTGCTTGTCGTGAATTTCTGGTTCTTGTTAAGTTTATCATGTCAAGTTCAGAGTCTGATTCTGTAACTAAACCGTTTGAATCCACAAACACCGACGGGGACGCAGATTTTATTGCAACAGAAGCGGAATGTATATCTGAAGATGAAATTCAGCATGTCAAAATCCCCAAAAAGGTAAAAAACGTATTCGATCTAAAAGCCTTTAGAATAGGTCTGTTTCAAAAAGGTGCAGAATACAAGGTTTAGAATACATTAATACTTTTGGTAATGTTGTACCTGCAAAGAAAGAGAGAAAGCCATGTTCCTGCAAATTTGAGTGCTTTAAGAAAGGTGCCATAGAAATAATACGTAAACTACGAAAATGTTTTTATGAGCTGAAGACAAAAGACCTTTAGGATTCTTTTTGGTTGGACTTATTAAAGTTAATGCTGTGAAAAGCCACAGACCAGAATCTGGACTTGGTAAACTAAGACCCTTACATTATTGTTTGTAGTTTGCATGGGTCTATTACAAGGACTAAATATGTGCGTATTTTTATGATTCTAAGTTCTTCGTTATTGTTTCAGGTACAGACATCTATAGGGTTTGTAAAAATGCATTGCTTTCTATTTTGGGTATAGTCAAAAGTAGTCTTGAAAGAGGGTCAAGTTATCTAAGAACTTCTTGTACTACACCAGTGGATTTAGACTTTCTTTTGGAAGACCTAAATCGGACACATGTGCAAAATGTGATAGAAAATAGAATTTGCTGACAGTAAAGAAGAAAAAGCGGCTCTTAAAACATTAAACGACTAAAGCTGAAACGTTTTATAAAGGAAAAAACTAAGTTGGCATCTGTTGAGGTAATTACGTTCGATATTCAACAAAATATGCCATTTCCAGTATCGCCAAGTGGAGATGTATTTTATAAAATACAACTATGGCTATATTATTTTCTGTATACACGTTGGTAGCTTGGGACGAAGTTACTTTTATGTGTACGATGAAACAGTAGGCGCCAAAGACCAAAATAAAGTTATCACCTTCTTGCACCACTTGTTTAAAAATTTTATACGACCGGAGTAAAACATCTTCATTTATTTTCGGACAACTGCAGTTCCCAAAATAAAAATTATGTACTAACCTAGTTTTCGGTTACTGTTGTGAAGCTTATAAAGTTTGCCAGTCTGACATATTGATTTCCAGAACTAGGCCATAGCTTTTTGTCATGTGACAGAAGTTTTGGTGCCATAGAGATCAAGAAAAATGGTTTCTACAAAAAAAATAAATAAAAATATTCTAATAAAAAAATAATATCAAAGTACAGGCTATTTATGTATAATCTTGAGGATATGCCGAAAATCTTGTGAAGTGAAACTGTTACTTTGCCCGTATATTCAAGTTTCGAAATTTTGAAAAAATGGTGAAACTCTTCTCTGCCTGATGGTAATGAAATGCTATACAATCAAAAGCGTGTATTAAAACCACAGAAGTTTAAGCACATTATTCAACTTGCTTGAGAATATGTATCGCAGTGCAATATGTGATTATATGATGACATTGCTTTAGCCCAAGACCAAGCAGAATCCGAGAACCTAAACTCAAGAGCTATTTTTATGAAAATGTGCCTAAAATAAATTTAACTGTTTCTTATATGTTAAATGTTAATAATAGGTACTAACAAATATATAATAATGATACAATTCATATAATGACTAATAACTATCAATCTGACATGCAAGAATAGGATACAATATCATTATACGAGGATATATTGAAAAATTCTTAGCCTACTATAGAACCAAACAAAATTTCAATGTCAAAATATTTTATTACTCAACATATTCTCCTCTTAATTGGATACATTTATTACAGCGAACCTGCAACGTCTCTAGACCTTTCAAAAAAATGTTTCTTCTTGCTCTGCAAACCAGACCTCCACAGCTTCTATTACCTCCTTGTTGGAAGAAAATGTACGACCTTTTAAACTTTTTTCAGTTGAGGAAAGAGGTGATAGTCGGACGGAGCCAAATCGGGTGAATAAGGGGGTGTTCTAGTAATTCAAACCCTAAATCACGAATTTTTGCATGGCAACATGAGATTTGTGTGCAGGGCGTTGTCCTGCAAAAACAAAACACCTTTGGATAGCTTTCCGTCTTTTCTCTTTAATATTTTCCCGTAGAGTGGTCAGTAATGTCGAATAGTAATCTCCAGTTATTGTTCTACCCTTATCCAAAAATCAATCATGATTACTCCATGGCAATCCCAAAAACTGAAGCAAGAACTTTTCCAGCAGATTTTTGGACACGAAACTTCTTAGGTCTTGGAGAACCAGAGTGTCGCCATTCCATCGATTGTTGCTTTGTTTCTGGATCGTAGAAATGTACCCAAGTCTCATCCATAGTAACAATTCGGTTTAAGAAGTCTACATCGTTTTCAAATCGAGCACAGATCGAACGCGATGCTTCTACCCTTGCACGCTTTTGGTCAACATTCAAACATTTGGGGATCCATTTTGCAGCAATTTTTCTCATGTCCAAATTGACGTGAACCATATGATGAACGCGTTCGTATGAAATATTCAGTGCTTCAGATATCCGTTTTAGCCCAATTCGACGGTCTGATAAAATCATGTCATGAACTGCATCGATATTTTCGGGGACTGACACAGAAACTGGCCTTCCTGATCGGTCATCATCTTCAATGGAAAATTTACCTCTTTTGAAGCTGCATTCCAATTTTTGACGGTCGCATACGAAGGACATTGATCACCAAGGGTATTAAGCATATCTTCGTAAATCTGCTTACCTCTTAACCCTTTTAAATACAGGTACTTGATGATGGCTCGATACTCCAATTTTTCGATTTTCACAATTTCGGTGGACATCTTTTTCATTTAATTTATTGCGTGACTCTGGTTTACTTTTTGACGTCAAACTTTACACTGACACTTCTAATAAGTTATTGTTCGTTGCTATGGTAACGCAATATTTTGTTTATGCAAGGAACTGGTCTAGGCTAACTAGATATCAATACATCCTCGTAGTATGTTTTAATAGTTTGATAATTTAAATTATTAAATTTATTTTTATTTTTTTATATAATTTATATTATTTTTTTTTTTTTTTTTTTTTTTTTTTTTTTTTTTTTTTTTTTTTTTTTTTTGTAAAAAGATGACAAACATGTTCCTCCTTGCTAGTAATGGATACTTTTCCACAGCATTTAGAAGAATACTTGTTTACAGTGACTGATAGGATAACTACCAAATATCTTAACATATAAGTATTTGGAAAATTTCCAAAGAACATTTTCAAACATGTCAATTTAAATTTGATGGGTGAGCCCAAACAACTCATCCGTACTCTAACCCTAACCGAACAAGAGCATAAAACAATTGTTTTAGACATAACGTGTTTGTGAAGTTTTTCATGGCTTTATTAGTTAAACGTTTTATATCTAGGATGAACGTTAAAGCACTGTCCATAAATACTCCCAAATCAACAATTTCAATACATTTTAGAATTACATATCCATTCATATTATAGTGGAAGTTAACTGGATTATTAATTCTGCTCAACGTGATCTTTTTACATTTTTCCTTGTTTAGCTGTAGTTTGTTTGTACGACACCATGACACAATTCTGCAGTTCAAAGCAATCACTAGAGGAGTTGATAATATTAGCTATTTTTAAGTCATCCGCATATAAGTATACATTAGGAATTACATCATTATAGAATAAATTAAACAATAATGAACCTAAGTTGGATCCTTGGCAAACGCCACTATTCACTCAAAAATACTTATGTCCACCGTACTCAACAAACTTTTGCCTCTGCGCAATGACCATATTAGTCATAACAAACTATCAAAAACAGTAAGACTTCACTTTTCTTAATAAGATACCAATATGAACCTTTATCAAAGGCTTTACTTAAGTCAGTATAAATAATATCCAATTGTAACCTTTGTTCCAGAGCATTGTTTTCATGCTGTTCAGGTACTATTGCTAGATCAGCAACATTCGCATATATAACATTTGTAAAATACTTTCAAAAATTTTGATAAAATTTTGATAATAACGCTATAGGTCTCATAGTTCTTGGACGAGTATTTTTTACCCTCTCTTAAATACAGGGGATATTACGAGCAATTTTCCATCTTTTCGGACAAATGAGATTTGACAATATCAAATTGAATATAGGACAACGAATTTAAAAACATTAGAGACAACTTTTAAAAGGAAAGCACTAATGTCGTCCGGGCTACAAATATTGTTAGACTTAAGTTTTTTCACAGCACCTATTATGTCACAGTCTTGGATTGAGAACTTATTTAGCATCACAGTTACTTCCTAGAGAGGCACAGCATTTACAACCACAAAATTCACAAGTAATATTATTTGGGGAGATATCATAAGAACTATTTGTACCACTAACATGATCACAGTTGGAAACATAAACGCTTGAAAATTGGTGAGCAAACTCATCAATTATATCTTATTGATTATGCAGAGAACATTTTCATTTTGCATGATTCCCGGAACAGAAGACGCCTTTTTCTTATGATTGATAATGTTCCCAGAATTTATTTTGGATCATTTGATTGTTCAGTATATTGAACTGTAATTTTACCACAACATTAAGATGACAAAAAAGCTTCGATTTACGGTACAGATTCCAATGTCTATTTTTACTCTTGATCATGGTGATGATGTCTTTGGTAAACCACACTGTGTAATTAAACGACTTAGCAAGGAACTTTTTGCTTAGGAACAAATTTATCAATCACTCCATAGAGAATCATGTAAAAGTCATCACAAGCAGACTTAGCATCATAATTCTGTAAAACAGAAGACCACTGCACTGATGATAATGCTCTATGAAAGCTCTTGAAAATCTACATTGTACTTCAGAGTGTCATTGACTCTATAAAACATCTTCTTTATACACTAAGTGAATACCCAAACATGGATAATGAGAATCTTTCTTAACCAAAGGTGATTCATGCTTTTGCACACCAACCACTAGATTTTGTAGTCGATAAGACAAAATCTATGATTCTGTTATTACAATTGGTACCATCATTATGCTGAATCAAGTTATTTAAATAAACATTACCTTTGTAGAAAAATCAAGAGTAATTTCCAGATATTCAAAAAGAGTAACGTAACTGTTTAAATTTGCGCTAGGTGGTATGTATAGAACAACAACAGTTACTTGATATTTCCCAATCATAATTTTTACACCTACGAGATCAATTTCAGGTAGGGGTTTGATAAAAGGTTCAGACAGATAGTATTGAACTTGTTATTTACTGCAATTAAGACACCTTCTCCTCTAGTACGGATCCTATAACACCTATACTGGTTATTTCATTAAGCTTGGGACGCGGCCACATCTCGAAAACTATTGGTTATAGAAATTAGGGAAAAAAATTTTTATTACTAAAACGTTCAGGTGAGAAAATCCTGGAAATTATTTTCACGTTCCGAATTTCACCGCAAGGGGTGCAATTCACAGGGCGAGGCAAAAATTAAAGAATTTTCCGAAAATTTTGATATGAAGCTATGACTTGAATAACATCAATAGAAAACCTGAATAATTCCTCAAAAGTTTTGTTGAGGGTCATTGGCGTACCGTACTTTAATAATAAGACAAGGCAGAAGCCTTTGCAATGCCTAATAATTTAAATGAATGTATTTTCTAAATGACTTGTTCTGATTTCAAGCAGCAAACTCAGGCTTGTTTGTAAGAGAAAAGTTAGTGTTTTCAAATACCGTATACATCGGCACTCGACAGTTTCAAATAAAATTGCTAGTGGGCGCAGTTCGCAATAATAACAGTTTTTCAATTGTTCCACAAAATTCAAATCATACAGTATAATTTTTATGTCATAATCGGTAAGTAGATTAAATTTAGTAGAGAAAACGCAAAAACCACAGTTCGCCCGTTTCAGAGTTATTGTCAAAATTTTCATTGAAAAATCGTAATATCTCAAAAATACTTCAGTTTTGGTCTGGGACAGTGTGCAACAACTTTTATCTAAAATTTTATGTAGAATTCGAAAATAAAATAAAGAATATTAGGTTCTATTTAAAATAACAAAGTTGAACTTAGAGTCATCCTACAGCTTCGTAATTTTAGATTTTTAACATAGCTGTATCCGGCATTACTTAATTAATCAAAAACCCTTCGCGTCACACCCTGTATATAAAGTATTACAATTTTTGAGTCTATTGTTAAACATATTATCTGAATCCAGCTGATTTTTGTAGTGTAAAATTAAGTAAAAGTGAAGTAATTAATCAGGACCAAGTTCCTTAAAGCTCGATTGTTTTAAAAATTTTTTAAATGAAAGAAAACTGGATTTTTTCGGAAAATTATACTGCACATTTTTGAAAAAGTGGGTACCTACAACTATTTTATTTTGAAAACATTTCTGATGCACTTTGTTACTCTATACATTCAGTGGTATAGATTGTTTTTTTGTTGTTTACATATTATTCGTTATAAACAGAAAAATCATTACAAAACATTCATATATTTTTGACTAGCTCGTGTTATATTTGAGTAAAACTCGTCATTCTATATTCCATAAAAATATTTAAAATATACAAATTTATTAACAAAAATAACATCAAGAATAATCAGGAAATTTTAAGTCACCTTTTCTAAACAATTAAACAGTCCCAATGAGGATTAAAAGCGCAAAAGCTTCTAACACTTTGTCGGAAATTTTAAAATTAAACGGTTGGGATTTGCTTAGTTATTCTTGCCAAAATTTAGTCTCAAGTAGAAACCATTGCCAAAAATTCATCTAGCTCGTTTCTAGCTCTGGGTAGCTTAATTTGTGCTGTTTCATATCAACCTAACAGGTATTTCTTAGTAGTACTGTTGATAAAGTTAATTTCGGAATTCTTTGAATATTTTACTGTTTCTACTGAGATCAGAACTTTAATATTATATTTTTAAATATGAATATTGTAAAACATCATGCTATATTATTTATTCTCTTTTGGGATTGACAAATAGATCATTCATTCAACCTTGTTTGTTGAATTTGTTTAAAAGAATAAAACAGGTTACGAATATTTCCCCACACAAATTTTAGGTTCGAAGATCTGATCACAGTGGTGTCAATTCAATATTGCATCCTAAAAATTTGGATCCTCTGCATATATGCACTCGAGCTTCCACGTCCTGGGTCGTTATTGACACAAAAACGTCTTTCGGGATTGATTGTACCATGTTAAAATCGTAATTATAACGTTTCGCCCACTATCTCAAGGGGCTTCAACATGGTGAGAAATTTGAAACAAACGAGAGTATAAGGTAGACGACCAAAAGTCAAATAATCAACTTTTTAATCAAGCCAGATTGTAGACAAAAAGATGTCCCAGACTTTGGTCTTGGCAGCTAATAAATTGGTTTCAGTAGCTAAATCTCTAAAATCTGCTGTGTGCGTGGTGGGAGTATAGAATCGTGTGCTTACCAGGTCGTTGCCGTAACGTGACGTCAGTAACGAGACACTCTTAATCCTACCCACATTTCATTCCTATAGAACACCATGGAATAGCATTATCATATACAGTGACCGGCAAAGAGTTTGCATCAAATGGGAAAAATTTTTGTAATTGAGATATCCGCACATTTCTTTTGGCAAATGAATTCAACATATCAAATTACAAAAAAAAAGCACTTTGACAAATATCATGTGACCACTGTCATGGCGGCAAATTTTAAAAATATCCCTTAAATATGTAAAGAGTAAGGTTAGGTGACAATATATTGAAAAATGCCTAAGAGAAAAGTTGTTCAGAATTAGATTGTAAGTCTATGTGCAAATTTTCAAAAGAAAATATCGACTTTTCAAAAATATCAGTTTTCCGGCATTTTTTCCGGAAATTCAATATGCTGAATTCATTTGCCAAAAGAAATTTTTGGATATCTCAATTTCAAAAATTTTTCCCATTTGATGCAAACTCTTTGCCGGTCACTGTATAACAATAACTCTATGGAAATAATTTACGTTCTTTTACAGAAAAACTCTTTTTTTCACTACTAGCTATCAAACACAGTCATATTAACCTTAATGCAGGTTGTGAAGTTGAACTTTTAAAGCTACGAGTCAATAAAAAAATTTTTATTAACCTAGGTCAATAATAAAACAAATTTGGTAGTCCAAAGCCGACTCTGCGTTCTCAGTTAGTTGATAAACATAACCTCACAACTTCAAGCTACACAAAAATTCAAACAATTAAACAATTTTTAATTTATGAATACAAATAACGTTAGAAAAGTTCAAACACATTAGGTAAGTTAGAAACAATGGCATTACTATCTATTTATAATAATAGTTTATCGAACAATTATTATAGGTCACATTAATTCCCGAAGAACTAGTGATCGAAGAAGTATTAGCTACATTTTGCATTGAAGGTGCAGTGTTGCACTTTCAACGACACTTTCAACTGCTGTTGATGTTGATGCAGAATTAGACGTAGTGGCACTAATGTACGAAGAAGACTGAATAGGATTTGAAACGAAGGTTCCTTGTAGCATTGACGCAATCCGTTTCTTGTCAGTAAGAGATTGTTCAACATATCCCTCTGCTACCGTAGAGCTTTTCCAGCCTCCTAGGCGTTTCAACGATAAGATATCGCCACCGCTTTCTACTAACATGGTCGCAGAGGTACGTCTTAAGGAATGACCAGAATAACAATCTGCATCTTCTAATTTTAGATATTTGGCAACTACTTTTGGCACATTACTGATAGTATTATGACCTATATTTTGCTTGGTTGGTTTACCACCATGAAATCTTATAAAAAATCTTTGCATATCTGAAGTTGGTCGAGTGCCTGCATATTTTAACACTACTTTAAGCCACAGTGGATCAGTTATGACAAAGTTCCGGCTAGTGTCATTTTTACTATTTGGAATGGTTACTACGACAAGATCATTTCCTCGTACATCAACATCTCTGAACATCATTTTCACAAGTTCATCTGTTCTACAAGCCCCTGCTATTCCAACGACCAGAATTGCCTATAGAAAACTAGATTATTCTGTAAATTCTTAACAAAAAATTTACTACATTTACCTTTGTAGAAAGAAAAAAGTCATCAGGTGCTTCAGTCAAGAATTTTATAATTTGTTCTCTGGAAAAACAGGTGCCTTTTTTGCTTTGTATGATCTGTTTTGCCTTTTTAAAAAGATATAAGTTTTGGATACTTTCCGCAATCAATATTCTCTCGAATTGCAAGGGTAGATTTTAACATTGAAAATGTTGACCATAAAGTAGATGCCTTTTACATTTGCGTGCTCCTGAAAATATACCAACAGCACGTTTTCTGTTACTGTAGTAACATTTTTGTGTGACACCAATCCTTGAAATCCTTGTATACTTTTAAATATAAATGTTTTGATTTTTCTGGAAGCAATTTATTGTATACTTGTTTTGCAGCTTCATGCAATTCTGGAGGAGTACACCTTCACTTTCATCACTAGACATGATAAAAATATTCGTAAATGAAAATAGTAATTGCAAATTTGAAATTACACTTTTTCAAAATGTCTGATATAAACAAATGAATAGTGATTTCTATTCAAATCAAGACTAACATATTTTTCATAGTTTTACAAAAATTCAAAAATTAAAATACTTCCAATTAAGTTTAGTAGCTAGTAGTGAAAAAATAGTATATAAACTACGGTAGTGAAGGTCATTATTACCCTCTCGCTGATTATGTCCTCGCTATCGCTCGGGACATAAACTTCAGCGGTCGGGCAATAATGACTTACTTCACTACCTAGGTTTATAATATACTATTGTCATTGCTGTTTTTAGTTGAAAATAAAACAAAGAAAGAAAATAAAATTAATAACTACAAAATTGCAAGATTTATTGTGACAATAACTTACGTGCAACGTGTGATTCGAATTATTTCTATTCAGAGTGGACTGTATATGACTTGTATTATTCATAATTCGTTTAAACATCAATTGTCAAGTTAATAATACATATTATTATTGATTTTTGCATTAGTTTATTAATAATAATTTTAACTTTTAACGGAACAGAAACTAGCGGAACAACCAACTTCGAATAGAAACAATTTGAATCACACGTTACAATTTTTTTTAATTGTTTGTAAATTTTGACATTTTTCTTTGAAATTTGTCTAATATATTATGTTCTCGTTCGTATTAAACATAATATAATTTCGTCCGGAAATTTATTTGAAACTTCAGCATTAGCAAACTTAACTCTTTCTAATAATTTATTGAAAATTTTAGTTTGTTTAGAAAAGTAATTTGCATGGAATTTCTGAAATTCGATCTCAGCTAAACGAGCCAATTCTAACATTTCTTCGATTGGGTATGTAAAATGACCTCTTGATAAAAATTCAATCCAATCTGGGGTTCTATTAGTTTGAAGATGTTTGGTTTGTTTCCCCAACTTCAAATTAGGGAATTTGTCCTTGAATCTTTACGCTACATATCCAGGCATGAATTTGGGTCCTTCATTGGAAATAGTGTCAGTGATTTTATTATCATCCTAGTAACTTCAAAAGGTTTCATGCTTTTCAGAAACATAATCCGATTTTATATTTCTAATAAGTAATCGTCCACATCATATTCTGGATTCTCGAATGTGTAGTTACAAAAATCCATATTTTCGTCTGCATTTGAGATAGAATTCGTATTTTGCTCAAATTCACTTTCTAAAAAAAACGTGCTAAAAAATGCTTGTGAAATGCAAATTTCCATATCAAGTTCGCTGATATTCTGATGTGCATTTTCCTTTTTGCAGTGTCTCAAGTAGACAAGTTTCATTACTTTCCTCAGTATTTTTGTTCATTGAAAATACTGCAAGTGAGTGTTTACCCAAAATGGGAGTTGGATGGTCATGGTTACCCCCATACCGCTAATGTAGGAAAAAAAGTTTCCCAGGATATCTTGGTTGAGCCTGTATGTGAGAATATACGTCAGATTATATTCACTATGTAAACATTGATATAGTTCAGTCAATGAATTGTTACTCAATAAAATTCCTTTCTGAAATGGTATAAGGCTTTTGTGGGTTCCTACAGTCATTTTGGATAGCACCTCAAACGTTTCTTTAAGAATCTTCAATTGCTTCTACAAATTAATTCCAAATGCATTTACTCCTGAATGGCTGCCATATTTAATCTAAGCATTAAACAATTCAAACCAATCATTGATTAGTTGTATAAATGCACTCGTTTTTTGCCAGAACGTGTTATCGAGGAAACCGTCCATCCCGCACCATTTCACTGCATTTTGCAACTGTGTTTGATAAAAATTGTGCAGCAGGGCGAAACTTTTGACGTTCCGTTCCCCGACCATTTAAATGATATTAATTAATTTTATGGGTAATTTAATGCACAAATGATTTTTTGAATAAAACTGCTATCAATTAATTTTCCTTCAATATAAAATCGTTTGTCAATTAAGTGATTTCTTACAAGTTTCAATAAATGTGGTATGTCTGCAAACACAAATACTTTCTGGCTTCAAATAACAGGATGAGTAAAGTAACATTTTTTGTTGTGACCAAAGAGAAATATTTCCCGTACCTATATCACTGGTGGTTGAAACTACAGTATAACCAGCATGATGCAACTTGGCTATTATATCCATTAAAATGCTTTTTGTCAATTGTGTTTCAAAGTTATAAAAAAGTGGTTGTTTCTATTGTCCACACAAACCTCTTGCCATTATCACCTGACATGATTTGTGTATTTCAAACACCTGTTGGTCTTTTTGATCTATAGGTTATCTATTTGAAATATGGATCTTGTCAGAAGGCAATGAATATAAACGCTCAGTTTCATTTAGTGCAGCAGACTTCTGCTTCATGAGTTTAACAACGTCCGTCAATACGCCAGGATTAACTCAAGATTGAAAACCCATCTTCTTAAAGTACTTAGGGGCTGGTAGAGGGTAACCTTCAGATACCTATAGGCCTTGAGGGCCTTGAGACATCTACATTTCGTAGGGAAATTGCAGATGCAATATTCAATGAAGAGATTTCCATTTTCATATTTTCCAACTGCTTTAATAATTCATTCCTAAAAAATTAACTAATTACCTAAGGTGTACTCGTATACTACACACATATTTAATAGAGCATCTTTGTCAGTTTGCTCCGCCACTACTCTCCACTGATGTTACTTGGAGCAGAAAAAGTTTTGAAATAATAATTTTTCGATTTTCCAAATTATTCTTGGTTTCCATTCTTTGGGATCGCTTGCTAGAATAAACATTTGAAGAATTTTTAGGTGCATTCACAGAATTATTTTTTGGCAAAATACAGTTGGAATAACATCACACTGCAAATTTTCAAAATCTTGCTGATGGTTGAGTTTTATTTAGAAGTCTTTATTACAATCTTGAAAAAAAAAACATTACAATGTTTAGAACAAATAATAGCTGGAATAATTATTATTTTTAACAAAATTTTGTATGGTAGTTAGTACGGCCATAATTACCATTTTTAAAGTTAGCCTACCACAAGCGTAACCCCAATGTAATGCGAGATCCTCATTTTTAGAGAATGTATAAAACTTTATACCAGCTCGTGCCTTCATTCAATTTTGGCTATTGCAACCAAATACTGCACCATTCGGCATGATGTCTTTATATATATTTTACGAGTCTTTTAGTATTCAATTCACTGAACAACACACATTTATAATAATAAGCCAGGAAACAACTCCTCAGGTACGCAAAAACCCCCGTATTATACACAGAGATCACTTGAAGACGAGTTTAAGACTGTCTGGTTGCTGACAGAATTTGAAGCGGCTGGCGATCATACCATCCTATACTCCCACCACGGCTGTGTGTATAAAAAAACATGCCCTCAAACCTTTTTTTCCACCAAATTCAAATCTGCGTGTGCTGTATCATTTTTTGTGTAAGTTTAGTAAAGTAATAGAGGTTTAAGAGATATTATTCTATTTCTGATCTGTTGCCTTGTTAACTAGTTGTTTACCTTACTCTTGGTTGTCTACCGTGAACTCTCGTTTGCTTGTTTCAAGTTTCTAGCCGGATGAAACCCTTTCGATAGTAAGCAAAACGTTGGCGTTAACGGTTACCATTTCGACACGGTCCAATGCCTTTTGTTTTACGACTAACATACACTTTTTTGGAAAAATACATGACAGAATAATAAATAATTGGTTTCAATAGCTAAATTTCTAAAATCTGGTGTATGTATAAAAAAACACGCACTCAAAACCTTTTTCTCGTTTCTCGTAGTAAAGTTATGTCAGTGTTGCAAATTTTATTTTTCAATTTTTGTCATCTATGTAACTAGTAACCTTGGTAACACCGCCGGTGGCATTAGATTAAAGTTTGAAAATAATTATGTATGTTTAATTTTATTTGAAATACGTTGAATTTAGAGTTTATGCCTTTTTTCATAATTAAAAACACCTTTTTTAAATATACAACAAATGTTATAATTTCTGGACGAGCGTTTCGTCACTGGTTACATAAATAACTATTTTTTTCCTTCTTATTTTGCGCTCCAATGAGAAGGAAATGATAAGAAAAAAGCTTTGAAATTCTGTGACGAATTATTTATTACACTTTTTATTTATATATTTTCTCAGGGCGACCATTTGTTGATGACATTTGATTATATGTAATTACTTAAGAAAAGGGTTTGGTAAAACACTAAAATATAATTAATCGATTCACAGCTTCTATTATGCAATAAATTTTGGAAGAACTATTTTTTTAAACAATTAATTTTTTGTTGAAATTTCAATACTTCCCTCACAAGTGTAACGGGAGCTACTTAAAATGGACACCGCACCTCTTCAAACTCCAAAACTGAACGTTTGGTGTGGCGCGTTGTCTATAAGTGTCATTCAAACTGACTTTACTGAGTAAATGATTTAAGTCGTTGTAATTTTTTTCGCTAGAAATAACTTAAGACCAAGGTTTTCCAAAAATTGTGCTTTGATGATTAACAAAAAAATTGAAGAAATGTGTTAGGAAAAGTGGTGGTAACTGTTTTTTTAATTTAAAGTGAAAATAGTGACAGTTAATATTAGCCATCCACAGATCAGTTCTAGGGCCCATTCTTTTCAAATTGTATATTTTTGATCTTCCTTTTTCCAAATGCGGAAAGTTCTGATTGTGGGTATGTTTAGATACTTGTGGTTTTGTTAAACCTTGAAACAAATGCTTGGCCATGGCAAACTGGAAGCAATCCACCATTGAACACTACATAATGCTACTGATATTAGTTTATAGTGATTACTTGGAATACTTGTAACAACAAAAGTATTTGCAACAATATGGTTAAACAAAAAAAAAGAAAAGTTAAAAGGTTAAGTTATACGATAGAAAAGTCACCCTTTTTTGATGATCTTTGCAAACTGCACTCTTTTCCTCTGAGACGGTTGAGACTATATATAGGAGATTGATGATTTGATTATGAGTTAAACCAAAATCTGAAGAGGTAGAA
This sequence comes from Abscondita cerata, assembly GCA_030710515.1. NCBI lineage: Eukaryota > Metazoa > Arthropoda > Insecta > Coleoptera > Lampyridae > Abscondita > Abscondita cerata. Next base: position 228,484 of record JALBCR010000952.1, read on the forward strand.
CTTTACAGTAGTAGTGGAAGAAACTTTCATTTCATGGGTTTGGAAATTTCGAAGTAACATTCAAATTTTATGTCGAATAATCGATCAATAAATGTAAGATCGCTTGTTGACAACCCGTTAATACTGACCTTACCATTTAGAGACATTTTAAAAACCTTGTCGCCTATTCGTAGAACAGGTGCTTATTAAAACATGATGGTCAAAAAGATACTGCCATGATTTTTCTATCGAACCCATATGAACGCGGAATGCAAAGAAACATTGTTGATTGAGAACCAGTTTTACTCTTTATTTATTCGGCAACGTATTTAATACCTCCTATTTGAACTTGAATTAAAAATTCAAGGATTTAATTACATACGTTAAAATGTGATATCGTTGGCAAGTGTATTCCTATCTCGCGTATGTTAAACCATAAAGTTAAATCTTAATTGCTGTAGATAAGACACTTAGCTAAATTTATTTTCGTGTATACTTGAATAACGTCATTATAGTATCTAGAGAAACTAAAATGCTGAAATTATCGTATACATTAGTTTTAGTTGTAAATAGAAATACTAAGATATTCTTGTTTTAGAACTTTACTGGTTTAATTATTGTTGTCGAGCATTATTAACAAGTCGTTAAAATTTAAGTAGCGATTAAAAGCAATTTCTGAAGTTTATTTCATTTGTTGACAAAATGAATTGCAATTAGTTTGTAGTTACATTGCATTTTATTAATTATTTATGAAAGTCAAAGAATTCTTTGCAACTGGTGTTTCGTAAAAATCCGCACAAATCATCCTGTAATAACGTGGGCATGATTGACAATGTTGTTGCTGTTGTAATTATCGAGAGGAGTGGTTGTTACAATTACATCGAATGAATCATCCTGCAGGTATCATTCTTTTGCCATCGCCATACAGATTCGCTTAAACATCAATTGTATTAATCAATGGTTTGTTTTATTGCGCATTCTCGCAAAGAATTTATTAAAACGTTTAATCAACGTCTATCCAGCCATAGCATGACTGGTTTGATAAAAAAAAGTCTTTTTTATTAAAAACACAATAAAAACACCTATTTCGAATATATTATAATTAATTAGTACAGCTCCTTTAGAATTCTAATACGCTTTTAATCTCTAATTCCATATTTAATACGGTTTATAGTTGGGTCGCATGCGATGTCGAGAAAAAATACTTTTGTCAAATACGACCTAAAAACTCTTGAATGAGATTCATTAATATTGTCAAGATATTAACTGATAGAAATTAACAACAAACATGTAAAAGGAACTTGTAATTTTCGTTCAAGTTCTTTTTTTTTAGGTTACGAAAGTAGCAATTTTTTATTAAGGGGTAATAATGAAAGTGTGAAGAATTTAACTTAAAACGTGTTATTAAAGAAATTTTAATTTTATCCGTAATGATTCATACTGATTTGGATTTTTTTTACTTTCGGATTGAGTCATGCGGTTTCCGTAGTAAAAAAGAAGTAAGGTTTACGTTATTTTCTTGTGTTAATATTTTAATTAGACGCGTTTAATTAGAATAGATTTTATAAGTAGGTTAATGGATATAAGTAGTTGTAAAAGTTTTTTAATGCCGAATTTATTTTCATTTTATGATGCGTGTAAACGCATGTTAATGTTTTACTTAAAATTTCGCACATGCTTTACTTTTTAATGAGTAATAGTGATTATTCTAACATCATGTGATAATTTAGATAATTATTTTTTATAGGCATACGAGTATGTTAGCTCGGTCACCTAAGCCCCCCACAAAAACAATTCGGATTTTTTTTACGTTTGCAGAAAAAGAGAACAGCTAGCACAGGCTAGCACAACTTTGTACAACGCTAGCACACCTTTGCTGGCGAAGTTATTGAGGTTTGATCTGGGGAGGCTAAGGAACCTTAGCCCCACAAAAAAAAATTTCGAGTTTTTGATGTTTACACACTTGGAAGAGAATATCTAGCACACGTTAGCACAACTTTGCTTAATGCTAACACACCTTCAAAAACTGAGAGTTGAATCTGGGAAACCAGCCCCCCCCCCAATAAAAAAATTTTGAACTGTTGACGATTTAACATTAAACAGCTGAGCTAGCACAAGCTAGCATAACTATGCTCAACACTAGCACATCTTCAATAACGGAGTTATTGAGGGTTGAATCTAGAAAGCCAGCCCGTCTCGCAGACCGTACAACCTAAACTAAGCCTCAATTAAATGTGCTTTACCAAAAAAATACCAGTAACGAGGTTTTGAGAAACACAATAAATGATTTAAAAGATAAAATGAAGTATATTTGGCCAATTTGTCCAAATACACCACAAAAATCTTTTGATATGGTGTTTTTTTTTTAATACTTTACTTTATTAAGACGTATACTAAGAAGTAAAATAAACAAAAATATAACTCTTATACAATAAAAAATGCTAAGCAAACATGTTTAAATTTATTCAAGATTATTTTCTTGGCATTGCTGACAAACACCAGTGATATGCTCTAAGCACATAAATGTATTGCACTTATAACAGTGAAAGCGGGTTTTACGATTTTTTTTTTGAGGGACAGTTTTATCAGGGTTATTTGAAGCGTAGACCACCTGCGAATTGATTCCAGCTATGTTCAATAAATTGTAGAAAATTACCATGAGCCATCTGCGCGTGTTTCTGGAATAGTTATAGTTTGCTGTCAGCTTATCCACAGTATCTACGCCGCCTTTATAACTGTTATAGTCGGTAATTATAACTGGTTTATTGGCATCGGATCTTGCATCTATTTCATCAGTATCATGCATACTGGACAGCAACAGAACATTTTTTCTTCTTTTAGGTATATAGGAAACAAGAGTGCACTCTTTCGAAAACCCAAACATGATGGTATGTTCAGGTCGCTGAACTGGTTTAGAAAACTCTAGCGGCAGTTCTCTTGTTTTTCTTATGGTTCCAATCACTGTAAGTTTATGGTCGAGAAGCCTCTTTACAAGAGGTACCGAGGTGAACCAATTGTCCATTGTAACATTGCGGCCGGATCCAAAAATGTGTTGACAGAGTCGTAAAACAACTTCTAATGGACTATTTGAAAGCCTGTATGGCCCCTCGGGTTGTGTGCCGACATAAATCTCCATATTGCTGGCGTAATACAGTTTAGAGTCACACAATGCCAAAATTTTTACCCCGTATTTGTTCGGCTTAGATGGAATATACTGACGAAATCCGCATTTTCCTCGAAATCCTGCCAGCATCTTGTCCACGGTCACAAATTCTGAGTGATGGTAGCCGTTCTGACAATTAGCAACGAAACGGTCGAAAACATTACGTATATCAGCTAATTTATCTGTTTCTCTACGCATTGCTCGAGTTCCTTTGCTGTCAAATCTTAGACAACGAATAAGGAATCTAAACCTTTGCAAACTCATTGTGAGGCAAAAAATCTCTACACCGGACCCGTCAGTATTCCATAATTCTTCGGCATTTAGCCGATTTGCATGATAGATACCAGCCATATAAAGGAGTCTAAAGGAAGCACGAATTTCAATTCGATTAGTTGGGATTGCATCTCTTTGACGAGCAAAATTGTTACTAACAAATTCAATGTACTCGTTGGTGCATTCCACAATAATATTGATTATTTCCTCATTGAAAAAATACTCCTGTATTTCTAGTGGTCCTGCTAAGTTTCTGGTTGGTAATGAAGAACCTGGCAAACTTTTGACGATATTTTTTTGCCGTGTTTTTACTGTTTCAGGTTGTGATGCGACTTTTCTCCAACGCGTAACTTTATTTTTTCCTACAAACGATAATGTATTGCTGTGAGTTGCTTCTAACATTTCCTCGTCGTCAGAAATATCTTACTCGGACTCACAATTGTCAAGCTGGCTTTCTACATGATCAACCTCGTCTTCATCAGACTCATCCCTATCTGAATGTTCGTCGTATGGAACTTCTTGTTCCTGTTCGTAGTCCAACATTTCAAGCATTTTTTGCAGTCGCGCTTGCTCTCTTTTGTAAGACCACATGACTAAAAAACGTGATTTTACATTTCTATTGCATAATATAAAATAAAAAGAAGACCAACTAACCTCAAAATCCAAATAACACAATAGCAAGAAATAAAACATGGTTAGTCGCGACGGTCTCTCACACCGTAGGGCGAAATATTTTCGGCAAAACCACCACTTGCAACACACCTGTTAGCACTGCTGTTCCGTGTCAACATCTTAAGAAGTTAGAAGCAGTGGAAGGCGACTCCCACCTTGATTTCCAGAATAACACTCAATAAAGTTTATGGTCGGTCTCACAAACGGCGCGCGACAAACGGAAGGTTAATAACGAAGTTATTGAGGGTGAATCTAGGAAACCAGCCCTCAATAACGATATTTTTTGTTGAAGGGCTGAGGTCGCCTTAGCCCCTCCAGATTCAACCTCAATAACCCAGTTATTATAGGTGTGCTATCATTATTTTTAGTTATCCTAGCCTGTGGTAGCTCAGCTCGTTAATGTTCAAACGTCAAAAGTTTTAAATTTTTTTGAAGGAGGGGAGTTGGTTTCCTAGATTTAATCCTCAATAACTCCGTTATAAAAGGTGTGCTAGCGTTGAGCAAAGTTGTGCTAGCCTGTCTAGCTATTCTCTTTCGTGTGCAAACATAAATATTTGATATTTGTTGTGGGAGCTGAGGTCGCTTTAGCCCCCCAGAAGTTACAAACCTTAATAACTCCGTTATTAAAGGTGTGCTAGCCTGTGCTAGCTGTTTTCTTTCGTGTGCAAACGTCAAAAAAACAATTTTTTTGGGGGGGGCTAAGGCGACCGAGATGAGAATGTTTTAATAATATGAAGGATCCATCCGTAAAGCAAAAAAATACATACTTAATTAAAGCATTTATTTCTGACCTGGATATTATAAGCTTATATCGTCATAGTTACGCAATCAATAGAGAAGGTCATAACTCCCTTGAGTCATTATAGATTCTATAATTCCCTCTATCTTTCACAAGTAAAAATAAAATAAAAAACAATTTAGCAACAACAAAACTCTTATAATCAATAGTACCTGATTCAAATATACTGGGGACGGTAATACATTGGTACATTTTTTCCGTTTTAAAAATGAACAATATTTTATTGAAATCGGTCAGAAAAATTATCTATGTACCACGGGAATTAATGAGCCTTATAATTCCCTTGATACATAAATAACTATTGTTAATTGCGTTGGCCGCTACTTTTCTTTGTAGTTCCCCTAGAGAGATCGGGGAGGGATGGAAACCTATATCACTCCCCGTAAAGTTTTGGTCATGTAAGTCACTGTTCAGCCCCGGGGGAGGTTCGGTTTGGGCGGCCATAAGTAACAAACAGACAGACAGACACAATCACCTATATTAATATAGATTGATGTAAGTATTTCATCCAAATTTTTACTCGTCATTTTAAGGCAAGGTTTTAGCTGACCCGTACTTGTCGAAAACACTGTCATTTTTAGACAAATTGCTCTTTTATTAATGGATACTCAACTTGATTTTTTTCTACATATAAAGGAATATGTACTGTAGAGCTGTACAGCTGCTTTTGCCATTAGCGGAGATTAATTAAAAAAATCGCAAACTTCATTAAATTGGGCACTTTTAACATGCTCTAATTCAAGTGATGATAAGAAATCGGAAATTTTATTGCTGTGGAGCTTTAGAGGTAACCATTGGAAATGAAAAAAAATTGTTTATGGTTCTGAAAAATTCCGCAACTGAGTAATATTTCTAAAAAATGGGTCGTGGCGGCAAACCTGTAAGTCTTGCGCTCAATATATTTTCATTCCAGGAAAGCTAGTTTTTTTGGTTTTGCATGCTTCTGTCTAGACAGACTGTGTTCTTATATTTCCGAAGGGGTACTACCCTCAACTCGTTGGGAATTTGAACATACGGTTCGCTACAACCTCGCCTTAACACCCAATCACATTTCACATTTTTGTAATTCAGCTTTTCTCAGGTATGACGTAATGCCGCACTCATGCAAATGGTTGCAGTGATACTGCATTATTTTATACTAAACATCATTCACAAACAACAATCCTAACAATTTTCTTCTTCTTCCGCCTTCTAATTAGGCTTTCGCCTGTACCTTCATCGGTTTGTTGCCTATTTATGTTATGTTCAGGCTATCGTTCCATCTCTTTCGTGACCGTCCTTGGTTTCTCTGGCCATTTAGTGACTTATCTCTTGCTATCCTCACTACTCGTTCATAGTGATAGTTTTTATGATAGTTGCTATCACGACAGTAACTATCATAATAACTGTCGCCGTATAGATTACTTGTAAGTCGTACTATCGCAACAGCGCTCTCACACTATCTCGTTTGACTAGATAGTTGAGAGTATTATGGCGAGACTAAAGGACTATCAGGCCTACTATCACCGTGAATACTACAAATATCAAATGTGATAGTTTACTCGTCTGATTTGCGGCACGTGTACTGAGTTCTTGTTTATTAGCTTAAAATGACTGATCGATTTGGCACATGAAGTTTTTGGGAGAGTATAAAAGATTTTCATGTTTATGGAAAAAAAACTCTCCAGATTTTAAAAATTAAGTAAAAAAAGACAATGCCGAAGCAATTTTGCCATCAATATCAGGACTGTCAACAATTAAAGAGCTTCGTCCAAAAATTAGGAGCATCAGATGTACATATAACCAAGAAGTAAGTAAAGTAAACAAATCTATGGGGACCGAAACAGGCGCTAGTGATGTTTATACACCTAAAAACTATGGTTTTCCTTAGTGAATCGTTCTTTAGGCAGAATTTGCAGGAAAATGCCTCAGAATCAAAGTTGGTAAGTCTTATTAAATGTTGTATTTTATTTTCATGATATTCACTAAATTATATATAAGTTCAGAGAATATACATATTATGTATTTTTGCGGCAAAAAGTGATGATCTTTAATGTTTATGCAATTATTCTGTACGGCCAATCAACTGCCCCTTCATGCATATAGTAGGTAGAAAGTGTTTCTCTGCGTTGTCAAGCTTCTGGTAAATAGTTCCGGTGCAAACCTGCTCTTAAATCCTCCAGCTGGTCTACGACCATGACGCTTAGACTCAGGAATTATTCATGATGCTCATGATTTTCAATATCAGCTGATATCGTGCCATCATTTCCCATTTTTCGAATACAATTATGCAAAACACATGCAGCTTTTACTAATGTAATTACTGCGTGAGGAGAAAGTGTTATTGGGGATTTGAATACACGAAAACGCAATGACAGAATCCCAAACGCACCTTCCTCGACAATGCCTATAGTTTTTGTGCAATAGTTAATTGGTTACATCGGGGGTATGGCTTCATTAAATAAGGTTTCAGTGGAAATGCTTCACTGAACCATTAAGCCAGTTTAATACATTTTCTTCAATTGCTGTACGCAGAGAAACTTGGCAACTGTTCTACCATCTGAAGTGCTCTCATAACTACCTATGTCAATACAGGTAATATTATAATTATGGTCCACTAGTGGCTGTAGTACAATGCTGAATGTTCCCTTGTAATTAAAATATTGGGACACTGAATCAATATATGTTTTCTGTCAATCGCTCCAACGCGGTTAGGCAAATTCCACAACATTTGAAATCTATCGATAATTTTCTGACATTCATTTTCACCTTGTGGCATCTGAAAGGCAAACATATACAGTCCAGTCCCTGATCAAATTATCACACCCAACAAAAAATATTTTCAATACAATATTGATAATGAGTATACAATATAGATTCAGTATAATATTGCAGGCGTTGCCAGGACATTCTTTAGAAGCAAATACGGGGAATGAAAATTCTACTGACAGAAATGACGAACCAATCTGCAAACTTTACTCCTCGGTCACAGACAAAAAGCAAAGTAGATGAGTCTCTTGACAATGGTGTTGAAGCCTTGCATCAAGTGGCAACCCGGTCATCATCCATCAATGAATTTACCATTTTTGGACAACATATTGCTTCCGAACTTCAATCTCTTCCATTGGAAGAAGTGCTAACTCTACAAAAGGATATCCAAAAATTAATAACTGCTGCCCGCCTGCGCCATATACGTAAGTCAAATTCTCAACTTTCGAACTACACATATGACTTCAATTCCACCAACTCTATTTCCTTTGCCATACATCAGCCGTCTACTTCATGCTTGTAAGAAGGACCATTGGATACTCTATTTGTTCAAGCATGGATCCGCAATATAATGACATGTACGGAAGAGAAGTGTATAATGATGAACCGCATCTTGTAAACTATTTCATAAATTGGACGGGAAGTGACACACATCCTGTTTAAATTGTCAATAACTAACGTTTGTAATAAATATGATGTGTATATGGCCATGTTGACGTGGTGGTTATTCTTGTACACTATTTTATTGCGTTTGTTTAAATATTGTTTTTGGTTTCTTTAGTAGTTTGTGCAAATAAATTGTGTATTATAATAATGGTTACCTGCAAATACTTTTTTAAAGCTTCATATATGGCATCAAAAATATCTGGTAGAAATTAACTAATTGAACATTTTGATACTGAATAGGTAGTGCATGATCCCAGTGAATCTCCAGTAGCAAGATACCGGCAAGCGATTTCTAGTTTTAGTTTCGCTGGAAGAACTTCTCGCATAATGGTATTGCCTTTCTGTACAGGGTGTGTCACGATGATGGTTCGTTAGACGTTTACGGAAAATTAGACATAGAATTTTTCTGAAAATTTTGTTACTTGCACAGCTGGCCCTGATCTATCGATTTAAAATATTTTCAACGTTGCAACGTTGCCGCTCATATAAAAATGTGCCAACAACTTTGATATTTCAAATGAGACACTCTGTATATTATTATATTTTCAGGTTCTACATTGAATTTGTGACTGATTTTTATGGAGGTACTATGTACCAAAAATTGATAATTTCCGAGTTATTAAATTTTTCTGAAAAATAATGACAGATGAGACGGCATTTTAAAAATATTCTTTTTGCAGAAAGTTTGATCAGATTTCATTCTCTTCGTACAGGGTGTTCATGAAACTCACTCGATCTTCCTCAAATTCAAGTCAGTATAAGTCATTAATTTTAAATGGAACGCCCCGTATTTTGTTGACTCATCTGAAAGCTGGAGTAATTATCTTTCATATAATAATAGGGTTCTCTATACCCAAGTGCAGTATTTTTCGTGTTAGTCACACCTTTATGATTTTTGAAACATACGAAGGAGATTATTTTGTTCATGTGGAGAGGAGCACCCTGTATTTCTTTCTTGAGTTAGTCAAAAGAATTTGATCTCATTCTGAAACACATTGCTAATATCTGAAAAGTAGCCCTAATACCGTTTCTGAGGATTTTCTTAATTCTATTCAAAATTACCGGAAATTAATAGTTAAGATTGCCATGGAAGAAAATTGCACGCTTCATATGTCTGTTTACGAAGGAGCTGTCAGTAGTTAATTGATAGCTATCAAAATGGCACAACAAATGGAATTTACGAATGAAGGTTTTCTAAATCTCTTGGTTATTTATGAACAGTGTAATCGCATGATTGATGCAACGTGTCGCGCATTTTCGGAAAGATTTCCGGAAAAGCCCCAGCCCAGCAAAAACATAATAAGGCGTGTCATAAATAATTTACTTAAATACGGATCTTTCAAGGCCCCTACTAGTAAAGCAAAAACCGATCGTAGACGATAAAGAAACTGAAATATTGGTTTTAGCTTTCTTTAGTTCCTATCCAACTGCATATTTACGCGACGCTGAAGTTAATTTAAGAGTGTCTTTCAAAAGTGTCCACAGGATTTTATCAAAACATAAATGGAAGCCATTTCACTACACCAAGGTTCAACATTTGAATCCTGGAGATCTTTTTTTGCGGGTTGAGTTTTGCGAATGGTTCTTGGTAAAGACACAAGAAGATTCAAATTTCTGTGGAGACATTATTTGGTGTGATAAAGCCAAATTCTGCAAGAATGGTATGTTCAACCGATATAATAGTCATTTTTGGGCAGAGGAAAATCCACATGTGGTCCATGAACAAGGATTTCAAGGAGCGTGGCAGTTGAATGTTTTTTGTGCTATAAAAGAAAACAGTATCCTATGCTTTTGTTTCTATGACGAGAACTTGAACTTACCTGGGAATAATGGACAATGAAATTTTGCCAGCACTTCACCGACTCCCAGAAAACGATCAACTCCGTGCCTGGTTCCAACAAGATGGTGTCCCGCCGCATAACTTGAGAGCAGTAGGCGATTTATTGGATGCTACTTTCGAGGATCGGTGGATTTCCAACAGAGGGCCGATCCGCTGACCTGTTCGTTCTCCCGACTTGACCCCATTGGATTATTTTCTTTGGGGTCATGTCAAAAACATAGTATATGCAAATCCTATCACCAGCAAGGAAGATATGCAAATTATTGTCCAAGATAATTGTGGAATGTTTCTCCAGCAGCAGTTTTTCACCTTCGACAAAAATGGCAATAAGCAGATTGGTCGGTAGGATGACGGTCTTGGGGATAACTATAGTCAATGATTTTTCATTTTTTGGAAAAGTGTCGGAGTCTTAGTATTTAATTAAAAAGTTGAGTTATGAATTAATAATAATAATAATATATATTTACGGAAAACCCAATAATAACAATAGACTAAAATCTATAGAAAAGCAATAAGATATAAAAAAAGAAAAGATTATATAAAATTGATTAATAATAGTTTTTATAAAACAATGCATCACAATTTGGTAACTCTCGTTTCAGATGTATTTTAAATTTAGATTCACTGTTAAAAAGTTTATTTTAGAATAAGAATTTGCTGTCTTCATTAACCTTAAGATAGGAGAATTTTGATGAAAATTGGTTTTACTAACATTTAAAAAGAACTGATTATTATTTCGAAGATTGTTACAAGGCACGTTTAGTTTTATTTCTTGTAGAAGAAATGAACAATTTGAAATTCCATTACGTAACTTATGAAAGAATATTTGGTCTAGAAATATTCTTCGGGAGTTTAAAGAATTAATACCAAGCAATGAAAGAATTTGGGTGTAATTTTGAAATGGAAGTGGGGATTTATATAAAAAAATCGAAGAAAACGGTGTTGTATTTTTTCTATTTTAATAATAATAGTTGAATGATAGGGTGACCAGATAACACAGCAGTATTCTAACTGAGAGCGAACGAGTGAAATGTATAACAATTTTATTGTATCCTGATTAAAAATATGTATGGAGTATCTAAAAATAAAACCTAATGCTCTAAGTGCTTTGGATCTAATAGTATCTATATGTGCATTAAATTTTAGATCTTGAGAAAAAGTTACTCCTAGGTCATTAACAGAATTTACAATTTGTAAAAACTGGTTATTAATTTTGTAGGAAAATTTAATGGGAGTTTTAATATGATGAAATGAAATCGTTAAACATTTACTTAAATTTAATTCAATATCATTTGAAAAACACCATTTATAAAGACAATTTAAATCTTGTTGAAGTTGATCACAATCCTTTAAGGTTTTAATAATTTTAAAATTTTTACATCATCGGCAAATAGCAGTATATCCGAGTGTTGAAAACTTCTTTAATATCATTAATAAAGATCAAGAACATCAATGAAACAAGATGAGAGCCTTGAGGAACACCAGAGTGAGCTGATATAGGAAAGGAAACAAATCCTTTGTATTGAACTACTTGGGAGCGATTGGAAAGGTAGCTTGTTATCCAAGAGAGTAACGGACCGTGAACACCAATGTTAGATAATTTATTAATTAATATCTTATGATTAACACTATCAAACGCTTTTGCAAAATCAGTGTAAATAACGTCCAACTGAGCGTTCTCATCAAAAGCTTTATAAATTATAAGAAGAGTCGTGGTAGTAGAACGGTTAGGATAAAAGCCATGTTGTTCTTCTATAATAATGTTTTCGAGTAGAGGGAACATAATTGAGACAACAATTTTTTCAAAAAGTTTTGGAATTTCTGAGTTTTTAGTAATTGGTCTATAGTTCTTGATATCACTTTTACTTTTTGCTTTGTGGATGGGCATGACAAAACTAATTTTCCAAAGATTGCAGAAGACAATGATTTACAGAATAAAATGTGTATGGGATACGCTAAGACATAACAACATTTTTTAGAACAAAAGCAGGGATATTATCTGGCTGCAGTTTATTTTGTAAGGTAATCTAATTAGTTCATTTAAAATTTCAGCAACACTAATGTTTATTTTATGTAGATTAATAAAGTTTGGTGAAAAATCTGCTTTTTTGAGATAACTATTATTATTCATTCTATTGGTATCCTTTATGGGGTAGTTCATGAAGGATTTTCCTTGGTGCTATTAATAGTCCATTCCTTCTCACTTCCGTGCTGTGAGTTATTTGCTAAATAAACGCTTTGGATTATTTGGGTTACACTTCGCAATGTTTTTAAAAACAGCAGGACGCACACCAAGCCAGTTGGTTAAGCTAAACATGCGTTTCTAAATAGTTACACCATACCAAGCACGGTAACTAACGCTTCTCCTTTAGTATTTGGCCACGTATATATTTTTTTCCTCTTGTACTTGTTATTATTTCTTCCTATGTTACATTAGACATTTTTCCCGTTCCATTTGTATTTGTTTCCTACCATTTCGTATTTTTTCATAGGTATCTAGGAAAAAATCATAAACGTGTACTAAAAAATTAACTAATCGTATCATTGCGGTCCTGATATAAACGTAATAGAATCGCAGTGTGATAGTAAAATATGTAATATTTTCCTATTAGTTAACTACCTACATGTAATCAAGCCGCAAAACAATACGATTAGTTTTTTTGTTTCATTTTCACCATCAAAACATTCACGTAATAATTTTTGTAATTATGTAAAACACATATTCAATTGGATATATTAAAACAAATAAATATACTAACTACCTCAATACAATTTTTTTGAAACAAAATACATATATAATCTCGAGAGGATACAAATTTAATTTAGAATTGTAGAAATTCAGTCGAAAATTAAAACTAATAAGTCATAACATTAAAAATATTAAATTTCAAAATGTTGAGCGCCACAATGTTTTACAACGAAACGTTGAAAGTCGTCGAAACAAAGAATAACAAACTTAAGTTAAATAAGTTACAAATTAATAAAATTAAATAAATACAAGATAATAAAAATTTGAATGGCATTAAAATTAAAATAAATCAAAAATGTCCTCCAAAGTATTCCCCTTGGGAATGGTTCCTAAAATGGAAGCAGCATTCCTTCTCTGGATTGCCAAGCTAATGCTTTGTTTAATATAACTGCCAGCCTGAGGAATACCAGATTGATTTATAACCATTTGTGATATGGAGGAAAAAAGATTTTTTGCATAAACACTGCAAGAGCCAAAAGTTTCAACAGTAAATGCACAAAAAAAATAATCATCTTTAATTGTTTTATATTTGTTGTGTTTCACAGATTGTGCTAAATTAGCAGCAGAACAGGCGAGAAGAGAAGAAGAGGTTAAATATGAAACAGATACCGTATCGACGCATGTGACATCCCACACTAAAGCTTTCCCTTTACTCCAAGGAATTAAAGTTAATTCCAAAATACAAAGGATTTTAGCTGAAGCCAAAGGTCGTTTTAAAATATCATTAATGTTGTGTCGAGAAAACCATAACTTTTATTATAAGATAGACCACAATGACAAGTGTGTGGTTGGCAAATATTAGTTCCAACAAGGCTTGTCATGTAAAGGTTCGTTAGGGAATAGTGATTTCCAAACATCTAATGTCTCAGCTAAGAACATAATCTCAAACTTATTTGAAAAAATTGATTTAATGAGATTAGCAGAAGCGTGAGTAAAAGTAAGAAAAGATGAAATGGCGATATCACTGGCACAACGGATTTGATGTATGTAATAGTAATAGTAATAGTAATAGTAACTTTATTTCCAATGGACAAACATTTGTATAGGAAACGTCATATAAAAACACATTTTGATGTATAAAAACAAATAACTAAACATTAACTAACATTGTTAAACAAGTCATTGGCGGAGTAAAGACACTTAGATATAAAAAATTCTTTCAACAATCTTTTAAAATTTACTAAATGTTTACATGTTTTACTGTTTACTGGAAGTTTATTAAAAGCTATTAATCCTAGACTGTTTGGAGATTTATAAGTTTTGACGCATTTATTAAATGGAACGTGAAAGTTTTCTCTGCTGCGGGTGTCATGTTTATGTACATCCTTATTCAGAATAAAATTATTTCTGGTTTTGAAAAACGTGTAGACACAGTTCGTATAGGTACATAGCTGGCAAAGTAAGTAAATTGAACTTGATAAAATTGGTTTTCAACTCTCAGTACTGGAAACTTTTCCTATGCAACGAATGATACGTTTTTGAGTTAAAAACCCAGCAGAAGATGTGGACTCCACCCCAAAAACAGATTCCATACCTCATTCTTGACTCTACAAGAGCATAATATATATGGATTATCTGTTGCTGTGTTAGAACACTACTTAGATTTTTTATTAAATATGAAGTCGTCATCAATGAATAATCCTAAAAATTTGACAGAATGTGATATAGGGACAGTTTCATTGATCTACTTGCATTTCTATATCCGGGCAGTTATTATTCTGTCTATTGTGGAATCGCAAAGAAGTAGTTTTACTGGTATTTAAAAGATATCATGTGAACAGAACCATCTATGTAGTGTAATGAGTGAATTATTACATTTTTTTTGCAATTCAATATTGTCTTTACTAGTTATAATTAAAGACGTGTCGTCGGCATATGTTATGACATCTGCTGGTAAATTTAATAAATCAATATTATTGATGTAGAGAATGAACAGAACTGGTCCCAGAATTGAACCCTGGGTACGCCTCTCAAAGTTTTTGAGACCTCTGAGCAAGTCTCTCCACTGTAATTGTTATAATTATTAATAGTTACATATTGCAGTCTCTCAATTAAATATGACTTTATCCAATTAAAAGCCCGACCAGTAATCCCATAGTTATATAGTTTGGATAGTAATTTATCTTTATTAACACAGTCGAATGCCCTGCTGAGATCGCAGAAGATTCCAACGGGGCATTCCCCGTTATTTATCGCTTTTACAACTGAATCGTAAAATGTGTGAATTGCAGAACTATGTATCCAAGACGAAGGAGTAAATTTAACGTTCAAAATGTCTTTTAAAGAATTACTAATTTTATCATCAAAAACTTTACAAACATCTTTGAATTTCCAGAAAGGACAACAACGCAAAAGATAATTAAGTTTGGAAATCCAAAAACAATGACGCAACAAAAAAAGAGCCATATGTGGATTAATGTTCCGGATATTTTGCTAAACATTCGGAAAAAATTTGTGGAAAAGCATCTTCATTTAAAGCAGCACCAAGAAGGAATAAATTACTATTGTCAAAACAAGACGAATATCAGGAATCAATGTCTTAAAAGAAAAAACAATATTTAATTGGTTTAATTTGTTAAATTTTTTACGAAAATACAACTCCCATTTTGAAAAATTGAGCGTTAAACCTAAGGGTATAAACTCATCTAAAATATGTAGTTTGTAAATCTTGCAATACACTCAATTAAAAAATTAATTAAACACAATGTTTTATTAGGTAACTACTAGTTAATATTGTCGTCGGGTGTTTAAGTAAATTGGACATAATAGTCTAGATTCGGGTCCAAAGGTAGTCCCCTTTAAACCAGTATAAATACATTCTTCTAAGCAGGAATCACAATATACATTCAACATCGGACATGGAAGGACCTCTGAATGAGCTGACTACTCGTAAAAATATTCAACTTATTCGTGTTAACTTAAATTAGAGGGTATGGTGCTGTTTTAACAACCTTTATTCATTGTTACTTCAATTTTGTTAATGAAAAGGCAGGACATGGCGACAAATAATTCTTTGCACCTTTTATCAAATATAGGTCATGTATGTAGATAAGATAATGCTGTTAATATGATAAATTGACAGATCACGGACCCAACGACATTATGATCTTTCCTTTACTTTTTTCAGACTCTAATCTTTCCTGATTGAATAACTGACCTAAGCTTCTGGTTTCAGAAATCTTTTAATTATGCAGTAACAAATTACTCAAAACAATAATTAGCCCAAGTTGAAAAAATATTTATACAAGTAATGATAGAATTACTCACAACACAAGATGGCGTACCTATACCATTCCTATACCCAAATATAATTTCCTTTGTGTTTTGAGAAAGAACCTGCAAGAGTGAACCTTTGTTATAAGGAAAACGAACCACATGTGTTCTAACTTTTTCTCCCTAACTTTATAAATAATTTTCGGTTTGTTCTAGTTGTAAGTAATAAAAAGTTAGAATTTCTATTGCATAAATAAAAGAAGTAATAGAAAAAGTTACATACACGCTTATGTTTTGTTTTTAAACTACTGAATAATTAATGGAGTGGCAGCTGAACTTTTCCAACACTTAATAATTAAATCATTAAGTAACATTTATTGTTAGATAGTGTGTTTCACATTGTTACTCATGTTTTATGTACCTACTAAAAAAAGATATTAATTGCTGCATCTGACCGAAGACTATAATTTTTTTATGCGTTTACCTTTTAGTCAGTGCATATTTGCAAACGATTATGTCAATGCAATACCACGCCATATCCCTAAAAATAAATATTATAAACCCGGAAAAGATTTATTGGTGTTGTAAACATTAAACAAACAACATTATTAGGGATTGTTTTGCAACATATAACAAAGACAAACTTATCAGTGCACGCCTGCTTTAACTGCAAATATGTTTAATATATTTTATCTTTTAGTTTATTGTACTATTATTTTTACAGACTTTATTGTGTGCATATTTAATATTTAACTTGAAACGGTTAAAGCGACAATTTTAAATGGCATAATAACTTTTAAACGTTCGCAAGAAGAACAATTAGTGCAAGATGGTTGAAATTATTTGATCTTATAATTACCCTTTAATTCTTGTACTTGGTATTTACTGGTTTTTGTTAGTAATACCAACATTTGCAGTTAATTTTACCTCATCTGTAGGTTTAAAGGTTTTGCAAGTGAAGTTGAAAACAATCACAGTTAACAAATTAACAACAAATGAAATGAATTAGTATTTTATAAGATCTGTAAATTAGATTAGATGTTTATTTAGTTCTTTACATTAAAACAAAAGAATTCGGTACACATAAACATTAATCAATAATACAATAACAAAAAAAAATAATAATAATTATAAAATTACAATAACTTATTGGCTTTCAATTTATTCTTCAAACTTAATTATTTTTCTTTTTTGTTTCTCCATCCATTGTCGTCTCTTCATTACTTCCTCATTCATTTGATCCCTTCCCATTATCTCTTCCTTCCACTCTCAATTCATTGCATCCATCTTTCATATGTTCCAAGTTCTCCCATCCATATCCGCACTGTCTGCACAATCTATCGTCGTCCTTCCACCAATATTTTATTTCTCTTTCTTCATTTCCCACTCTAAATCAATACTTTTCATTATATTTCCCTTCTTTTATTCCCGATCTTTTCTCTTGAATTTGCGTATCTTGTTCTCTTCTCACTAACTCTGCTTCCATACTTTTTCCTTCTCTTCTCAATCTTTTTATCTCCTCTCTCGCATAACCTCTCCTTCCATAGAATAATCTTCTTTCTCTTTCACCATATTTTATTTTTAAAATTCTATCTCTTTCCAACATTCGATTGATATTTTAATATCTTTCCCCTCTCCATCTTTCCCTCATACCTCACAGCTCTTCTTCCCGTTTCGGTTCTTATCTTTTCTATTTTTGCTTCCCTTGACCTATGGACCCTGGTGTTTCCTTTCTAATCCCAATATCCTTTTCTAGTACTTCTCTTGTATACCTTCTAGTTCCATCCATTCCTTCCATCCCCACACCTCTGCTCTGACTATCCTCTCGAATAATCACCATCTTTTTTCAAAATCTTTCCCGAATATTCTTTCCCCTATTCTCCACACTTGTCCGACTATCATATTTCCTTTTCTTTCAAATTTCCTTATTTGTTCACTATCCTTATTATAGTATTTTAGGACTTATCCTAAATACTTGTATTTGTCCACAATCTCTATTTCTTCTTCTCCCAATGCCATGATACTTTCTTCTTTTTCCGTTTCTTTTTTTGAATTCCATGATTTTGGTTTAGTTCACGTTTGCTTTTAACTTTTTCTCTTTTAAGTATTTCCTTACAGTTTTTATTACTACTTTCATATCTTCTTCACTTTTTGATATCACAACTATGTCGTCCGCATACGCCAATACCCATAATTTTCTTCTTCCTACCACTATTACTCCCATTTGGTTTCTCTCCAATTCGTCTCCTACATCCCCAATACAACCTCTTTCCACCTTGTCAAACGAAGCCCTCAGATCCAAAAAATGGTCAACATTTTCTCTCCTTTCTTTTCCAACTGTTTATTAATCAGGTGTTTTAGTACGTATATACAATCGATAGTATCTCTTCCTCTTCTGAAGCCCATCTGCTAATCCGCTTCTTCTTAGGATCGCACTATATACTTTGTATCCTACGTTTGTTAAGCTCATCCCTCTATAGTTTTTAATTTCCCTTCTATCCCCTTCTTCGTAAATTGGACATATTATTATCTCCCTCCATTGTTGTGGTAGTCCTTCTCCTTTCCATATTCTTTCATATGTTTTACTTATTCTCTCCCTTATTCTCTCTCCTGTAAATCTCCATTGCCCCCCAGTGTCCCGCCTAAACCTCCCAGTTTACCCATTTTTAGATTTTCTATCGCTTCTTCTAATTCCACTTTTTCAATTCCTCCCTCTTGTGTTCTTGTGTTTTCGTCCGTTCCCCTGTAGCAAACTTTTACAGTGTTAAGAACCCCAAGTTTGTCCTTCGTTTTTTATTTCGATGATCTCTGTTTCAATTCCTTTTTGTATTCTTCCTTTTGGTTTTACACATTTCTCTTTTCTTTTGCTTCTGTATTCATTCTTCGCTCTTTGGCAGTCTCCATTCCACCATTCATTTTTTTGTCCCATTCTCCTTGTTTCTTTCCTGAATCTTCTTATTTGAGTCGCTTCTTCCATTTTATTGTATCCATATTTTATCTCCTCTGTAAATAATTCCTTTTCTTTTAAAAATGGTGATTGATGAAATAATCCTAAAGATTTACTCTTTGGTAAAAATAAACTGCTGTTTCATTTAAATGCTAAGAAAAACAAACACATAATTACCAAAGAATCATGCAAAATAATTCAAAAAAAGGACATTGAAAATCGAAGTTGAAATTTTCTTGATTTTGAATCAAGATACGAACATAGATATCGGATTAAAAAAATTGATACATTTATTCTAAGTGATTATATTCAAATTTCTTTATGATCATGAACATTTCTCTATTGATGTATAAAGAGATGTTGCAAAATAGAATAAAGCACCAATTAATACATTCAGAGAGTTAATTCTTTGCCAAAGATGACTTTGTTGTCAATATTTTCCATATTTTAATTTCTAATTTTAGAGCACCGATCTAGCTTAAATCTGAGTTATTGAATGTTCGTGCGACTATATTTTATTGTATTGTTTATACAAATAACAAAGCTTAGTGAATTGCGACAAACAAAACAAACATTCTTAGAAATGTATTGTTCCTTTAATCAGAAATTGTAATCTCAATCCTATACAATAAGAGTAATATTTACTAAAGATAAGTATTCAATATTTTGAAACAATAGCGATAAATTAGTAGAAGGACTTTGCACAATCGATGATATTATGAAGAAATAGTTTAAAATCAAAACTAACAATCCTAAAAAATAATTGACGAAGTAAACTAACGGTGGAGTATTCAAGATAAGCTAGATATTTCCATCGTGAAAAATGTATCCATAGTTCTGAGAAACCAATGAGAACGAATAACAATATTATTGATCGAGTCGTTGAAGGTTAAAATACCTAAAAAATTACTAAATTAATAATCATTTGAATCTTTTCAACGAACATTAATTATAAAGATAATATTCGAATAATTATTTTTATTTGTTTCAGCAGGTTATTCTAAAAACGCAGATTACAATTATAAATTATAAAATTCATTAATTGTTGAAGACATTATCTATGTTAATAAGGATTTTCTTCCTCTCCCCCACATCCTCTTACTACAGTCATAGATAAAATCTATGCTTTTGAATAGACCAAGAATAACA
This sequence comes from Abscondita cerata, assembly GCA_030710515.1. NCBI lineage: Eukaryota > Metazoa > Arthropoda > Insecta > Coleoptera > Lampyridae > Abscondita > Abscondita cerata. The sequence continues at coordinate 248,682 of JALBCR010000952.1, forward strand.
AGACACAATTTTGCATGCTGCTCAATCAGAAAAAAAAATAGAAAACTATGGACGTTTTCCTTGAGGCATTACTTTACAATTTTTTTCACAAAGTACCATGAATTTTTGATGATTGATTTCATAAAATTCCTTGAAAATTATATCAATTTTCAATAACTATTAAAACTTGCATATTTTAGTCGAAGGACATCTTTGTCAAGGTAAAAAATTGTCATAAAGTAGTTTTGATTTTTTACCAAAATAGTGTAATTTACTTTTATCTCTGAGTTGATGCATGGTTCGTCAAGTTTGGTAAAACATTCTTATCACTATTTGGTGCTTTGGACCATTAACTTCATTTCTCTTGATGTGATTTTGACTTTATTTCATCAAAACAATACAGCTTCAACATTAACTTTTTCCATTCCTTGATGGAGAATAAATATACAATGAAAAAATATGGGTGTAAGAATTTAGGCTTCCGGAGTCATTGTTAAAACAAAAACGTCTTGCGGATTGAAGTTGTAACTACGGTTAGCATCCCAGAAACCGTTTATGTTTTAACAAAAGATATGAGCTTTACTTTTGGTTATTAATTCATAATTTTGTTCAAAGAAATTTTTAGAAAACCTTTGTCTTCATTTCACCCTCATATAGTGGGGAACCACGTCAAGGAATTTTGCTGTTAGTAATCAAAACTTCATAAAAAAAAATAAAGATGAAGTGATTTTTACAACCATAACTTTGTTAACCTTAGATTTTCTATTACTTTTGAAAGAGCATTTAATCAAACAGGTGGATCAATCTTGCTATGGTCCTTGATTTGAACAAATCAAGGTGAGAAATTTAAGCATGATTTACAACGCTATTCACTAAAACCATCAACTGTATTAAAATTTCGAATAATAGCGATGATTGGTAAATAACTGGGCACCAATAAAGGGACATTTATTACTAGTCCTTTTTACGGATGGATTATCAGTTCAATTCCAAGATTTCCTACAACCTATTTATCTTACTTAATGTTGACAGGATTAAAATCAAATATTGCACACAATTTTTTTTAATTGAATTAAAAATATCTCCTTCAAAGAGGTATACAAAGGGAGAGTCCTAATAATACTTGAACTATTTCCTCGTAGAATTGCCAAGCTTAATCTTTGAATTAGATAATATTTAGAACGCCTCTCTCCAGATACTTGAGTAATTCGAATCCCCAGATCATTTACGAACAAAATAGCATCCTGACTCCAATATCCAAGTGTTTCGACCGCTATCGGTACGAAAAGATATCCTTGATTAGATATATCAGCGTATTTGACTTTCTTCATTCGAGCTGCTGCCTCTGCTGCGGTTCCTGGTTTATTTGATGATCCAGATAGATGTGAAGGAGCCAGAGAATCAGCACAAGTAGCATCCCAAACTAAGTTAAGTCCGTTACTCCAAGGTGTGAGTGACATTCCATCAGCCCTCTTATCATCAGATCAGAATAGTACGGTACGCTCAAGTCTTGAAGGAATATTCGCCTCATGAATTATATAATTCATTTCCTGATGACGGGAATAACGAGCAGCACTTTTCAAGCACGATAACTTTTTCACCACAGACACACCTATGAGGTTGCCATAAAGCTAATCCTAATCTCAGAGCAACCTGACCTTTGTAGTTTCATAATCGTCAATAATTTAACTAAATTATACAGGGTGGAACTAAAATATACAATTTGCCGCATTTAAGATGAAGACACCCTACATGGGTTTTCGTTATTTATATGAATACAAATTTGAATGTTTGCATAGTTATGTAGAGTGATTTTAAATACTTAACTGAAATCTGAACTTAAACAATTATTTAAAAAAATTGTTAAGAATATTTTTTTTAACCCATATACAGCCTATCCTTTGATATTGCCTGTAGATTTTTTCAAATTAAACAATTTAAAAATATGTTTAATTATACAGGGTGTTCTACTCTCAAGGACCACTTGTCAGCTTTGACATTAATGGAAACACATATTTTATTTTTTGTTCTGAATCTACGTGAAAAACATGATACTTTTCGAGATATTGATATTTCACTTTTTGTAGGTTATTGTTTGAAATATCAAATTCAAATTTTATTCACACTTAGTGCGGTAACGACCCTAACTGTTCATGATTTAAAAGTTTAAACGGTTATGCAAGGTTTGAGAAAAAAAATGCCAAACTTTGTAATCGAAAATAATGAATAACTTAATAAAATCAAATGAAACACCCTCCATATTTTTAAGTTTTTTTTTATTGTATCATGGTATTGTTGGTAATAATGAGTGAGTTTTCGACAGCAAAATTAAGTTAGTATGGTTTATTCTACCGGAAAATCGAATGGAAGTCGTTTATTGGCATAATTATAAAGCAGATAACATGTTTGTACTGAAGAGGATATTCAATTTGACATCGTTATCGTTATCAGCAGTTGAGAATCCTATCTTTGGAGTAAAACAAATCTACATAAGATATTACTAAAAAACAAATTCCATCCTTATCGCACAGAATACCATATCAATATTTGACAAAACCAGATTTTGAATACTGATACGTTCATTATGAATTCTTCTGGTATTTAACATTTCGAGTTCATTTAGATATTCCTTTCGGGGCTATTTAAAATAATCTGTCTAGCGATTTTCTTCTAATTTTGATGATACATTTTATAATTTCGAGTTGTCAATAAAAATGTTTTGATGAAACGTGTATTTTTGATAAAAAAAAAACGAGTTCCAACGGTTGAGTTTTGGTAGGCAGACATTAATAGCAAAGCTGTACAGAATTTTATTTTACATTGATCTGAAAAAAAATATATAGAGGTCCCATTTGATTTTATTAAATTATTTATCATTTTCGATTACAGAGTTTGACAGTTTTTATATCCTGTATAACCAATGTCAACTTTTAAATTATAGTACAGCTATAGTTAGAGTCGTTACCGTCCTAACTGTGAATAAAAAAATTGGAGTCGATATCTCAAAAGTATCACTTTTTGATTACGACTCGTGTACATAAAGTCTCCACAGTTTTTCACTTAGATACAGAATAAACCAGAAAAATATATGTTTTCATTTAAAATGTCAATGTCCATGAAAGTGGACAACCTGTATAAATAAAAATATTTTTAAATTATAGCCACTGAGGCACCTAAAAGAATGGCTTAAACTGATTTTGAATCAATCTACTTTTTAAAGGCAATACCAAAGGTCCGCGACTACACTGATTTTCAATGACAAAGTTCGCATTTTTTTTTATTATATATATTTAGTTAAGTATCTTAAAAAAAAACAAATGAAATCAAAAGAGTTTCATTGTCATTGAAATTTACAAAGATGTTCTGAGATTTAATGTAGGCAATGGCCAATGAAAAATAGTTTCATAGTTTTTTTTTAATTGAATTTGAATTTTTTGAAAGTGTAGTAAAATAATAGAACAAGGTTGATGTAAAAAGAAGGCCTTCTGTAGGAGTGGGATACGTAACAAAAGTACGGCTTATTCTATTAGTCGACGTTTCGGCAAATTAGTTGTGTTGTCTTCATCAGGACGTTTTCTTAGTTATACTTTTTTGGAAACAACATCATCCAAATAAAAAACAAAAAGACGAAGTGCATCACAAAAATACATTAACATTAATTACGTTATGGACATACAATTATTTCATAAAACAAATAAAAAAAACTTATGTGTTAGTCGAGTTAACGTATCCCACTCCTACAGAAGGCCTTCTGAGTAAGGAAACCTAAATCAAATTAAAATAAGAGGAGTATTATCAAGAAATCACATAATAGAAATAGGATTGGTCCTTTGGGAACTCCGTGTATAACATGATTTGCAATGTACACCTGCGTGAAGTTACATTTGAATTTGAAATCAAATGCATTTGAATTTAAAAATTCAATTGTATCTCCGCAGATTTTTGATATGTTGGTCATTGTAAGCCAGTTTTTATAACCCTGCCGACAAATTACCCCAAAGTGCCGTCAGTGGGTATCCATTTTTATTCTAAGTGTAAAAATTGAGCAAAAACAATAAACATTCGCAATTATGGAATTGTACCTCAGCAAATTTTTTATATGTTGGTCATTGGAAGCGACTTTTTATAACAGTGCCAACAAATTACCCCAAAGTGCCGTCAGAGGTTGGCAATTTTTTTCTACGCGTTAAAATTGTGCAAAAACATTAAACATTAGCAATTATGGGAGTGTACCCCCACAGATTTTTTATATGTTCGTCATTGTAAGCCAGTTCTTCCCTGGCAACAAATGACCCCAAAGTCAATGTAAACCAGTTTTTATAACCCTACCAACAAATTACCCCATTGTGACGTAGCAATTTTTATTCTAAGTGAAAAAATTGAGCAAAAACGTTAAACATTCGCAATTATAATTGTACCCGCTCAAATTTTTTACATGTTAGTCACTGTAAACCAGTTTTTATAACTCTGCCAACAATTACCCCAAAGTGCCGTCAGGGGGTAACAATTTTTATTCTAAGTGTAAAAATTGAGCAAAAATATTAAACATTCGCAATTATGGAATTGTACCCCTGCAATTTTTTTATATGTTGGTCAATGTAAGCCACAGTTTATAACCATACCAACAAGTTACCCCAAAGTGCCGTCATGGGGTGGCAATTTTTCTAAGTGCAGAAATTTAGCAGGAGAAATTGACAAATCGTAAAAAGGGGGTTGTAACCTCGCAAACCGTTTATATGTAGTTCCTCGTATCCGGAAGAAACTGAAAATTCTTAAAAACGGAATTTTACCCCGGCCTTAAGTGTGTTAGTCCTAGAAGCCCAGTCTTTTTTAGAACCCTTGCAACAAATTACCACAAAGTGCCGTCAAGTGGTGGCAATTTGCATCGTTGCAAACATTTTCTAGGAAAAATCGCATAAACATATAGTACCGTCGACACAACAATTACTGACTTATATACATCTGCAGGGGTTCAATCCCAATTTTAAATTATTTAATGTTTAGCCATCTCTTGACCGCATTGAAGTATTTGCTTGCAAGAGTTATAAGAACCGGCTTACAATGACCAACATATAAAAAATGTACGGGGGTACAATCCCAGAATTGCTATAGTTTAATGCTTGTGTTCAATTTTTACACTTGTCCCCCCCTGACGGCACTTTGGGGTAATTTGCTGCCAGGGTTATAAAAACTGACTTACAATACTAATAATAATAATAATAATAAAGCTTTATTGCCTGTCAGATCACATAATGATGTATAGACATTGTCACAAAAGAATGTATACAAAAAATAATAATTAACAATAATTATAAGATTAATGCCGTGTGTCATATCTTTTGTTATGATCGGAAACTATTTTTAAGGAATTACAATTTTGTTTAGCATAAAGTAGACATTGTATTATGAAGATAGAAGGGAAAGGAAGAATATTCAGTTTTTTAAATAACGGCCTGCATGAGGCTGTGGTTCTTTAAGGATACACCTCACTTTCCTTTTTACCAACACAAAAACTCGTTTTGCATCACTTGAATGGCTCCAACACAGGACTCCATATTGAATATGAGATTGTACATAACCAAAATATATTAATCTAAGAACTTCAATAGATACAAAGTTTCTTAGCCTAATTATAAAATAATAACCAACATATTAAAAATTTGCGGGGGCACATTTCCATAATTGCGAATGCTTAATGTTTTTGCTCAATTTGAACACTTAAAATAAAAATTGTCCCCCCCCCCCCTGACTGCACTTTGGGTAATTTTTTGCCAGTGTTATGAAAAACTGACTTACAATAACCAACATATAAAATCTGCGGGTACAGTTACATAATTGCAAATTTGCTCAAGGTAAAGTTGCCACTAAAAACTTTTTTAATACTATGTGTACTCTATAAGAGCCCTTCTAGGTGGAGGTAGGAAGAAAACTCAACTCAGTAGGTTGTAATCGCCGACGTTTGTTTTTGCTCAATTTTAACACTCAGAATAAAACTTGTCACCCCCTGACGGCACTTTGAGGTAATTTGAAACTGAAAAAATATGCGGAGGTACAATTGAATTTTTAAATTCAAACGCATTTGATTTCAAATCCTAATGTAACTTCACGCCGGTACTACTTCAGAGGAGTTGGTCAAAAAGCCAAATGAATAGGCACTGATTATACAAAACTGCATGAAGAACATTAATAACCTGAACTTAAGTATGTTTTCCTCCAATTTTTTTACATGATCTCTTTGTGAAGTTGAACGTTGAACTCAAATCTGTGAAAGCCTTGATAAAGCCATTGCACGTCGGCAATCTTAGCCTATTCCTATTGAGTGTATTTATTCACTCTGCCTCCACAAAGAATCACCGATAATAATGCTATATGTCTATACAGACTTTATCTTTACATCCGCCCTTGTACAACATTTTAATTCAATCTGGGAATATCCCATTACAGAAAGAGTCGTTAATTAGGTGGGAGAACAATTTCATTGACAAACCTTAATTCTCCGGTAGAATATTTATTTTTCTTTTTATCAAAAATAATGATGATTATTACCGATTTTTTCAGATTTTGTGTTGGAAATGATATTAGTAGCTACGGATGAAAATTGAAGTGGCGTAACAGTAGATGACGTGAAAGTTATGAAAATTATGTACACTCATGAAATTTAAAACTTGGACACCACAATTTCTGTAAACAAAAGTTTGCACATTGTGAAGCGGGCTTAAGGGTATCATTTACAATTCTAACAGCAGGTAGTCTCAGCAGGGGTTATCTTATAGAAGGACTGTAGAATGAATCATTACACTAAGCACGTTTTAGAAAATAGGTAATTTACGTTGCTTACTTAATTTTTTCTTTAAAGAATATATTTGAAGGTATCGCTAATTAAACACCATAGCTCGATTAATTATCGAATCAAAATTTTGTTTAGGAAATGTTTACAAAATAAAATTAGAAATAATTTTGATTTAAAAACGTCTACAAGCAATAACTTTTAAATTAAATCAAAAACTAAACATGGTTATTTGGGTTGACTGATTATTACTTATTTTTAAATAAATCTAACCTACTAATTATTGTAAGTTATTAAAAAAAATCATTAAACTCTCTATTCATAATATTTAGTCCTTACAAAATGTATATTTTATGACGTTTCATTTTTTCTGTAGTTAATATAAAAGTGAAAATAAAAACTAAGGCAATTCTTATTGTCAACGTATATATTTAGTTTTTGACAAGAATTTATTACATAATTATAATTAAGATACCAAGTTATAGTTTAAAATTAAATGAAAATTTTTTAAATAAAGGTATTACTATATAAATAAATATAAGAAATCAATAATGGGTGTGACCTCCATTATTATTGATACATTCTTGGAGGCGTCTGCTCATTGACGCTATCAAGGTATCAATATAATTAATATTAATCGTTTCCCATGCGGTATCAATGGCTGCAATTAGTGCATTACGGTTTACTGGTATAAAATTTGGCCCTTGTTGTCTTCGGATAACAGCAAGTATTCGAGCCCAAACATTTTCGATAATGTTAAAATCTGGGCTTTTGCTGGCCAGGGTAACAGCTCCAAGTTATTTGCTTGTATCCAGTTGCGCACAACCTGCGAAGTATAGGGTCATCATATCCCGATAGTTAATTATCGAATGTTCCAAGAAAATATGTGTAAATAGTAAATGGAATCTACTAACGTAACGTTAAGTCGTTAATTATAGTTACATAACTCTCCTTTCATAAGATATAGTTCATATTAATATGCTTATTGTAAAGCTTCGTACACACCTGAACAACAAACCGAGGAACAAACAGAACAACGAACCGAACGGCAATCGGAACATTAATTTGGACGGTGCTACGTACGAATTTTAGAACAGATTCGCAAGTCCTGATTGTTCCACGAACGGTTTGCGGCGTTCCCGCAACTTGTCGGTTTTTCTCCGACATCAAAGAAAATGCGCGCGAATGCGTTTGCAGGTTTGGACGAATCTAAACAAAACGGCGAACAAACTTATGCGGGAGAATTAAATTATTTATTTTTGTCCTCCCTTTTGTGGGTTTGTTGTGTTTTAGGTAATATTATGGAGTTGACAGAAGAAAAATGTTTTAAATTAATCAGTGTTTAAGAATGCAAGAAAAAATGATGTCCCTATTAGCATCATTTGGGCGGGAAATTTCCAAAATAAAAAAAAGCGAAGTAAATTATAATTTTTACTCTTCTTTGTGCGTAAAAATTTGGTTGGCACTATCTTCTTGTTTTCCGCAATTTTCTCTTCTCAATAATAAATATATATGAACTGAAAACTACTGAAAATAATTATGGAACAGCACAAACGTTCCGTTTGTTGTTCGGATTGTGGAAATCATAAAAGATCGTTTGTCGTTCTGTTTGACTTTCGGTTCGTTGTTATGTTTGTTGCTCGGTTTGTTGTTCAGGTGTGTACGAAGCTTTACAACTTAAGCAACAATTTTTTGGCGAATAAAGATTAGTTTGTGATGTAATATTAGAAACACAAATTTATATCATATCAAATTTATGACAACTTAAAACCAAGAACGTGTATGTTATTGCTAAGAAATTATTAAGGAAAAAGCGCAATTGCAGTGTAAATATTTATAATTAGATATTTTCGAAAGTTTATAAGTCCTCTATTGTAATCTTAATACTTAAAAGAAAATCCTGTCCATTAGCATTATAAGGAAATGGCTTTACTTTATGAATAAGTTTCAATAACAATAGAATATCCTTGCTTGTTTAATTTACTTCCTTTGAGTCATATTGCTCTAAGGGTTGTTACATTGGTCATTAGAAGTATGTAATAAATAAACAATTACCTACTGTTTGAGAAGGGGTAGTGTGAACCAATAAATAAAGTAAGAAATGTAAATTCCATTTTAGTTTAAAATTTCAAGTGTTGTGAAAATGCCACCTCATCTCGGTGCTGATTTGAAAGCGCGGATTGTTTCGGAATTAGCGGCGGGCCGTAGCGTGCGTGAAATTTCACGTATGTTAGATATACCAAAAAGCACCGTAGGGCATTACCGAGTAAAATGGAATCTTGAACACACTTTGGAAAGAGCCATCGGAAGTGGTAGACCTAAAGTATCTACACGTGCTCAAGATCTCGAGTTGTTTCATTACGTAACAGAACAACCATTTGCTACATACTCAGGGCTATAGCAGATACACATTTGGGAATAAAGAAGTATAATGCTGCTGCGAAAGAAGTTCTCAGTGACGAAAATATGAGACGTCGTCTGGAATTTGCAAGGCGATATGTGAACGAACCTTTGGAATTTTGGAATCGAGTGATTTTTAGCGACGAAAAACGTTCAATAGCCGCAACGATGGACCACTAAAAGTTTTTAGAATGGAAGGAACTCGTTACGAAAATAATCACATATGTCCTAAAAAACGAAGTGGTTATTTTTCTGTGAATGTGGGGTTGGGTTAGCGCGCGGGGTCCAGGAGTTTGTTGGGCTATCGATGGACGTCTTGATTCTGCTGCGTATTTAGATATTTTGGAAACTATTATGAAACCTTCAGTCGAAGTGTTTTATCCAGACGAAGATTATATTTTCCAACAAGTAAGTATTCTTATTTCACTATACTTTCTCCAAAAAATAGTTCGGGATCTGTTGAATTAACATTTTCATAATGTATTTTTGTTGTTAAAGGACAACGCCCCTATTCATACTTCGCGGGTTGTGCGCAATTGGATACGAGAAAATAACTTGGAGCTGTTACCCTGGCCAGAAAAAGCCCAGATTTTAACATTATCGAAAATGTTTGGGCTCGAATACTTGCTGTTATCCGAAGACAACAAGGGCCAAATTTTATACCAGTAAACCGTAATGCACTAATTGCAGCCATTGATACCGCATGGGAAACGATTAATATTAATTATATTGATACCTTGATAGCGTCAATGAGCAGACGCCTCCAAGAATGTATCAATAATAATGGAGGTCACACCCATTATTGATTTCTTATATTTATTTATATAGTAATACCTTTATTTAAAAAAAAAGTTTTCATTTAATTTTAAACTATAACTTGGTATCTTAATTATAATTATGTAATAAATTCTTGTCAAAAACTAAATATATACGTTGACAATAAGAATTGCCTTAGTTTTTATTTTCACTTTTATATTAACTACAGAAAAAATGAAACGTCATAAAATATACATTTTGTAAGGACTAAATATTATGAATAGAGAGTTTAATGATTTTTTTAATAACTTACAATAATTAGTAGGTTAGATTTATTTAAAAATAAGTAATAATCAGTCAACCCAAATAACCATGTTTAGTTTTTGATTTAATTTAAAAGTTATTGCTTGTAGACGTTTTTAAATCAAAATTATTTCTAATTTTATTTTGTAAACATTTCCTAAACAAAATTTTGATTCGATAATTAATCGAGCTATGGTGTTTAATTAGCGATACCTTCAAATATATTCTTTAAAGAAAAAATTAAGTAAGCAACGTAAATTACCTATTTTCTAAAACGTGCTTAGTGTAATGATTCATTCTACAGTCCTTCTATAAGATAACCCCTGCTGAGACTACCTGCTGTTAGAATTGTAAATGATACCCTTAAGCCCGCTTCACAATGTGCAAACTTTTGTTTACAGAAATTGTGGTGTCCAAGTTTTAAATTTCATGAGTGTACTTCCCAATTAGTTTGAAAGCAAATTTCTGAGAATTTTCCATAATGTTTTAATTTGAAAATGTGTTCTTACAATATTTTTTATTTATTTATTTATGGTTTATTATTGAACCATCCTGTCATTCGACAATTCAATCATTTTGGTACTTTTCGTATTTTGTCACATAAACTCATAAGAGGACGTCTCTTATCGCACAACATGTTCCAAGTGGAGTAGCACACAATTTCCGCAAGTGAGATTACAGCCTCCCTCATACAATAAATAATCGCGAATAGAATGCTCGTTAAGTTCTTTAACCTTAAAAATGCAAACAATTATTATTATTTCGGAAATCCCATACAAGTCATATTTTTTTGAATTCATTTGGAATTTCGTTATCCTTCAAAATTCGTATTAAAACAACGATATTATTCATCTTATCACTTCTTGAATGTACTTTATATTCTAAAATACACGGTTGCAAGTACGCCATGAATAGCGTTCGGTTTTACATCAATGGAAGTTAATTACAATACAATAGACAATTACAGCGATTACTTCGTAAAAAAAAATTAACACATATTTTATTGTTACGATCGTGCATCGTAATGTTTGTAGAAAAAGACGCTAGTTATTTATAAATCCACATTTATCTTTGTGAAAAAAGAATGATGTCTGCCACTATAGTATGTGTTTACAGTTAGAATATGATAAACCTATTTATATAATACAAAGAACAAAATGCCAAAGCTGATAAGAGTGATATGAACCAACTGTAAAATACTAACAAACAGAACTGATAACACGAGTGGTCTACCGCGCAACTTCCTCTCAGGTTTCCTTATCATTTTCCGATTTCATTATCGCATGCACCTAGAAAACCAACAGAAAAATTGCAGTATTCAAATATAGACGAATGCAAATGAAGACGTACTATTTAATCATCGCATTCCGATGTCTTTTGCGTCATGTCATATTAACACACGCATAAATTATTCGGAACAAAAACATTTATATTGTAGATGCAATAAATATAAATGTGAAGGCGTCATACCATAAAAAATGACCTCAACATTGATCATAGCTAAAATGTTGCAAACGCTGGTGAATGGAGTTATGTGCACCAAAAAAGTCGCATTTCCTGATTTTCCTTTCCAATTACGGCTGCTTTTTTCTTCTTTTCAATAAACATCTTTAATTGCCCTTTCAATGTCAAAACTTCCCATAATATAATGCGCTTTTTATTTATGATAACCAATAAATTACTTATGTCAGCACTAAACATGCCTCTTTGCAATTACAATATTTATACATAAATATTGCTAATCGACTGTGAATAGATGCATTTTCTTCAACTTGCAATCAATAGCAAGTCAAGCTTTAATTTAACTTGTCGCATTTTACAGCTATTTTACCATGATATTTCCCTTGAAAATTTGCTAACTCTGAAATATTGATATCTATTAAGTTGACTTTGCCATCTTTTATTTCATTTTAGTAACTCAAAATTTTTGACAGCTTACATGTAAAATCGTTGTGCCCTGAGGGTTGATTCACACTCTCAATACGATCTAGGTATGAACCAAAATAATTACCAAATGAATGCAAACAGTGAAAATATTCAACTTATACTGAAGAATCGGAAATGATTTTTAGATTTAGAACTTCATTGAAACATTGATTGAAATGTAGAACGACCTAATGCATTATTTAGAGACATGTGAAGAATTTATATATTCAGTATAAGTAGTTATCAGCCTTTTGGTATTATTCATAAAACGATGATAATAACAACAATACCAAATTTCGGAAAATATACTCGTGTATGATACAGCTTTTCACTTCATAGAATTTTTGAAAATCGGCGTAAGTCTTTCAAAGTGAAAATCATTAGAATAATGTTTCAATCAACGAGTCCAGTAATCGACGAAATTCACGGATTTCACAGAAGAAAAGTCTGACGAACTGTTAACAAAGTCTTCAATGCTATCATTGATAACAAATGCTTCAAAACACTGTAGATTGGCCCCAAAATGCCGAAAATATTCCTGTTGGATTTGTGCCTGAAGGTGGTTTTCCGTGTGTTTGTGGATGCGTTGACGATACCTTCATTAACATCAAAAAACCAACACGAAGAAGTTTACGTTGATCATTACGGTGATCACCTCTTAAATGTAATGTTGGTATGTGGTCCTAATACTGTCAATTGCTCACAATGCTAGAGTATTTAAAAATACAGCGATATACAGAAAGTTTGAAGAGGGATGGAGACCATTTCCTGGGGCGGTAATATTAGGTGATAGTGCTTATCCAACACGAAGTTGGTTGATGCTTTCGTTGCACAGAAATCCAGATAATGAAGATGAAACATCGACCATAAACGGACATAAAAATTGGTACAAGTTTCATACGGTATTTTAAAAGAAAAGTCCCTCGTTTGAGACTAAGACCTCAAAAAGCAGTCAAGGTGGCGACATTGAATAATGTGGCTAAAACAGATGACGAATTATCCAATGAATGATGGCGATAATAATGATGATTTAGAGCAACACAATCTGGAACATAACGAAATTGATGGTGTAAATAACGGCAATCAAGACATTGGATTTTGAAGCAGAAGAAAGTCTGTTCCAAACACTGAACAGCGAGTCCTTAGCATTAAGTCCAGTCACGGTAGTTATTTGCCAAACGTATCGATTTGGCCTTGCCTAGTACCTTTTGCCATGTGTTGGTTTTATCAGTGGCCGTCACTTTATTTACCTTGAAACTCGGAAAAATTATATGGTTATATTTTATTTCTTCTAGAATGTTTTTAGCTAATGTTTCTTTTCTTTTCCCGCTGCTTTAAAAGTTGGCGAAACGAAAATGACTATACTGACGTTCAATCTTATCGCCAACCGCGAAAAATAATATTTTGCAAAAACATAAAATTTTGACTGATTCTGCAAAGTACTTTACAATTGATCGTGGAACACTTTTACTTTTAAATTTTCGTAAAGCACAAAGTGCAAAATGCAAAGTGTAAAGCAATATTGGTGGAATAGGGCCCAGGTCATATAATTCAAACATTTTCCTTCTTCTTCTTTGTCTTCAATCCGCAGATTGGTAGGCAGCGTTTCATCTAATTTTGTTGTATGCCATTTGTTTCATTTCCAGGTAGCTTGCAAGTTCCAGTGTTTTTAATGGCTTAATTTAAATATTGTAATCTAGGCCATCCCATGGCCTTTTTACTGGATATGATTCCTTCCATGATCTTTGTTTCAAACTTGCTATGTCTTATTATGTGTCCAATCCATGAATGTCTTCTGGTCTTTAATGTTTTTAATAATGTTCTTTCTTCTACCGCTCGTTGAAACACTTCTTCATTTGTTACTGTCACTTTCACCATTTTTCTCCAGCACCAGGTTTCAAATGTATTTATTGTTGTTTCTTCCGTTTTCCCCGTTTTCTTCCGTTGTCCATGTATCTGACCCATATAGGGTAATACTCCAAATACAGTTCTTTATCAGAGTTTTTCTTGTTTGCAATATAAGAATATTTTAACATAGTAGTTGCTTTTTATTATTAAACATATTCTTGGCTTTCTTATTCGTTGTTTAATCTTCTTTACTTCTGCCATCCTCTGTGAATGCTGCCTAGGTATTTGAATATTGGTACTTGTTTTAGTCAATTCTGATAATAATTTCAGGGTGCTTGGAGCAGACCATAATTTCTGTTTTTTGCTATTGAATTTTAAGTTATAATTACTTTGTAAGATGTCATCTAAACGTTTCATTCTCTTTTAAAATTCAATTCATCTTAGGCAATAATTGCTATGTCATCAGCAAACCCTAGCATCTGTATTCTCACTCTATTTACTTTTATTTCAGCGCAGAACTCTTTACATTCATTGATGGCTTGTTGTATATACAGGGTGGTGCTTTTGAAAACGGGTCATAGGTTAATGGTTTTGGTATCAAAATGAAGCTAAAATTAGTCCGTATAGCTGTTGCTATTAGGAGTCAGCTGAATTTCACGTTATTTTCAAAAATTTGTCAATAAAAATAAAAGTAAGTTTTGATAATGAAAGAATAATAGTATTGGGTTGCCTAAACAATCAACATTCCTACGTTTTGACAATAAGGCTGAAAGGAATGTCATTAATAAGTAAATAAAAAGCTTTATTCCCAAGGAACAGCTTCGGATGATATTAGACTAAATTAAATAGGAAGGTTACAATAAATAAACATCAAAAATTGCTAATCTTTATTGATGAATGAATGAAGACCGTAATTCAGCTGATGCTATGCGCAATCATTTTAGCTATATAATTTTAAATTTTTTTATTTAATTTTAATTTTTTTAAATAATTTTAATAATTGTTGTTTGGTGTTTGTACAGCTCTCGTGTTATGTTTCTGTCTCTGTAGTCTACCTCGATGTTCTTTAGTATTATCATTAGTTTATTCCAGTTAACATTATCCAAGGCCTTTAAGAGGTCTACAAAAGCAATGTACACTTTTTGGTCTGTTTGGAAACTTTTCTCTACGATGCTTCTGAGACTTAACGTGGCTTCTCGTGTGCCTTTGTCTCTTCGGAGCCCAAATTGATCTTCAGTTAAGTGTAGATCTATTTTTTTTTATTCGTCCCAAAATTATTTTCGTTAGTATTTTAGATGCATGTGTGAGAACACTTAAAGTACGGTGTTCTTCACATTTCATCGTTTTATTTTCCTTCTTTATTTAGGCGAATTCACTAATGTACTAATGGTGAAGCTGTGGGCAGACTCACTGCTGATTTGTTGTTGTTAATAGACTCTTTCAAAAATATCATCTGTAAGAAAATTTACCATTTCAAAATATACCTTTCAAAATCATCAAACGACCCAAAAGAAGACTTAAACTACAATGTAGTAGACTATGCTAAGTGGTAATAGAAATCTATTTAACGTCCTGAAGAAGGTCACTTTTTGTAGTATGCCCACACGATATCTTAATAGACACTTACTCACACAAGTAGTGCACATAAGTTCAGTTGATTGCTAACACTACATTACGCCGAAAATTCAAAAATGGTACCCAAAAACGTTTTCTTTGGAGATAAGATAATTTCAGTGAGGATATACTTAATAAAATCATATCTAAAATCCAGGACAAAAACTATCGATTATAGTGTGGGAAGGAGTAGTAGTCGAATAGGCTTGTGGCAATTTAGCACAAACTTCGAGGCTGCTCTCTAAATGCGACTACAAATGCTTTGAGAACATGTATTTCTCTAATCACCTTAGCCGCATTTAAATTAGAAATCCCATTCGTTGTGCTAGGATGTCAGGTTTCTCATATATTCCTTCTATCTCTCGATTTGTTCTTTTCCTCCATTCCTCCTTGCTTTCTATTCCTCCATTTATCGCTCGCAAGATCTTTCTTTTCCACCTCTTCATTCTTTCTTCCTCCTCCTTGTTTAGAACCCAAGTTTCATAGGCTTCAGTAGTCTTATGCCTGTCGTGTAAATCCTATCTTTTATTTTTCTCGAAACATTTTTTGACTTCATTACCGCAATCAAGCTTCCGCATTTTCGATTTTTGCTTTTATTTATTGTCTTCTCAATTATTCTTTATGGTGAGGCATCTTATGGTACATTATTTTTCATTATTTTTTGTGATGTAAATGTAATGTATGGAGGCCCAGAAGATCAATATAAACCTGTATAATGTAGAAAACAGCGTTAAAGTGAATCGGAATACGCTGTTTATTCTCCGGTAAGAGATTTGCAACATAGTGTTCATAGGATAGAATTCAAGACCTGTGTTTAATTCACATCTATTGGCACCTTGTCCAGTATCAGCCCTATCACATGTCAGCAAATAAAGGACATGCTCTTTTAATCAACCAATTGACAACGTACTCCTAAAGAAGGTCCTACACCTGTCTGGAAGATTTGGAAGTTTCAAAATATGTAGGAAATTAAGGATTCCTTCATTCAAGTGGTAAAAGTTGGGCAATTTCAAGTAAATTACAGTTTTCACACCAATCTACTTACAGTTTCTTCGTATTTTACCAAATAATACACTCGTTTTCCCAAAACTTTGCAGTTACCATAAACATCGGAGGCTTTCTCGATCTAATCCATGCAATGGATCACGCAAATCAGCAAAGAGTTTTTATAGGCTTCTTTCATTGGGAACATTAAACTTCAATATTCTTTTACTCTTCTGTTACTATTTAAATCTGTCGGTGTTTTACCTTTGTTAAAAATATTTTTATCGGATACATTTATTCTATCTACTTCTTTACTAAAGCAATTGTTGGGACAACCAAAAATTACTATACTAACAAAGGATTCTGGTGAGTTTGAAAAATAAATATGAAGATATCTTCATATATCTGATGCTGATACTCTTTCACAATCTTAGAAATGAAACAACATCAGCTTGGAGATTATGTATAATTAACCACCCAAATCGCTGACGAAATGTAGCAAAACAAACTTTTGCTTCCAAAAACAAAAAAATGAATTCATTTCGTGGTGTACTCCTTTTGAATGGTGTGGAAAAATATGACTGTAGAAAACATATTAGTCGTAGCTGATGTACACATATCTGTGGGTTGGCATTGGTATCTTCGTTTTACAAAAAAAATTTTTGAATTTTATTTTTGCGCTTATTTTTTAAAATATTAAAAATCTAAAAAAACTTTTTATTGACCACTTTTAGTGCTTTAAAAATACTGTTTTCAAATTTTTAATCCAACATTCCATCTCGGGGAAACCATCAACAACTTTATTTTTTTAAATAGACGCATACAAAAACACCTTGTATTTGGTAGTGTTTTTATTACAAATTCAACAATGTATCACACAAATTATTTAGAAGTAAGAAATAGTTTAAATTGCCCAACTTGTTTGCAATTTGAGCGACCTTATATCTTTTACCGTTTTCAAGATTCCTATGAGGTTCATTCTTATCTTGGACACAGTGTGTAATGCATAACGTTTTACGTCTTTAACGTCTAAAGCAGACCACTTGAACACATCTATAGATTTAAGTGCTATTTAAGTGCTTCATGTTCACTATCTCCAAAGAACTGGAAAGCTTTTTTTCTGAATAAGTCACTGATCTGTAGACCAAATGTTAAAAAATACTTGGACAAATTAAAATCAAAGTCTTGGGTATGTTTAGATTTAAGTGCTATCAAAGTGCTTTATTCTAAATAACTGATTGATCTGCTATCTTTAGCAAAACAAATGTGAGAAATAACATTGGACAACTAAAATTAAACTTTAACACATCTATAGAACAATAAGTGTTGCAAAATCTAGTGTCGACTGGTATTAATGTAAATAAATAAATAAACGTAACATCTACGAAACTAATATTTAACGATTGTTCTGTCATTTTTTATAAAATCACCTAGAAATCCAAAAACCATCTAATTTGCACACGGCACAATTAGTTGGTAACCTGTTTGTAACGTGTTTGTTTTTAGTTGGCTAATGTGTTTTCTATCATTTGGTCGGCCAAACATAGCAGATGAGTTTAAAAAAATGTTTTTCCAATGCTTCTGAGATAACAAACATAAAGCCGTTAAATAGAACTTAAATCAAAACATTCTAACTTTAATTTGTAGAAGTTAACATTTGATTTTGCTAAAGATATCTGATCAATGTGTTAAAAAAATAATTTTTGCAGAACTTTTGAGATTTTGAAGCATGTCCTAGGTTTTGATTTTAATTTGCCAAGGTTTTTTTAACAAATGGTCTGCCAAAGACAGCATATCAATAAGTTATTAATGCGAGTGCTTCTGTGAAGCACATAAATTGCAGTTGAATCTATAGATACGTTAAAATTCAACTTTAGTTGTCTAGGGTGGTTTCTAACATTTGGTCTGCTAAAAACTGCAGATCAATGAGTGCATTTAAGATAGTGAACATAAAGCACTTAAATAGCATTTAAATATATAGAAGTGTTAAAGTTCGATTATAGTTGTCCAAGGTGGTCTCTAACATTTGGTCTACCAAAGTTAGCAGACCAATGAGTAATTAAAAAAAAAGTTTTTTGAGTGCTTCTGAAATAGTGAACTTAAATAGCACTTAGTTTTTTGATTCATTTAGATATTGTAATCAAATTCTATCACTGTTTTTAGATACTTGGTCTGCTAACCTTTTTTTTAAGATAGCAGGTCATTGAATATCTCAAGAACTACTGCCACAATTAATTTGTAATTGAGGTAGTTAATTAGCAGTTAATGGGTACTTAATTTCTAATGTACAAAATTTTTGATCTGCGTCAAGTGGTCTGCTAACTTTAAGGACGTCAACGGTTTTACTAGGGCATATAATGAAAAAAAGTTAAAGTTCGCTTCAAAAAAATTTGAAAAAAATATATTGAACTGTTGCAACGAAGATAAAAATATAAATTTATGTAAACATGTTTTCGATGATATTTGTAACACTTATACATGCATAGTTATTTTTCTCCAGCTAATTTAAAAAAATGTATGTATGACGCATCAGGGTGTTAATGTAAAAAAAATTTTTTGACCTTATGACAGCATGTATATCGATGCATGCAAGATCTATTCAGAGCGATCGAAAGTTTTTAATTAGTCATACATTAATGCCATTTTTAATAAAAACTTGGATTAAAAAACTGTTGTTAATTTAAATTTAACGAAAATCCTTATAGCATCTAAAATTTACAAATAATTTATAATTTTAAAATAAGCAATAAAGGAATGTAGTCTAAAGATTTTAACGCAGAAACCGTATTTGTCGTTTTCTCAACCGTAGAGCTTTTCAGCAGAACAGTGTATAATAATAATAATAATAATAATAATAATAAAGTTTAATTCTTGAGTTTTTACTGTAAATTTTCTGAAGATTTTGAGAACTTATATACAAATCTAATTTCAAAATCGATTCCAAACTTTTGTTCTGTCTCTAATTTCTCACATGATAAGAGATTTTAAGATCTCGCAACTTACTATCGATATTTATTCATAAGTCAATATTTACAATAAATGTTTTGAAACTGTTAAGTTACTCGACTTCGCACGAATTGCCAAAAAGTTGGTACTTAATTTAAAGAAAAAGAAAATTAATTGAAGAATCCAAATTCCAAAACGCTATTCATTGAATAGTAAAGATGAATATTAGCAGCAATTCCAATTTCCATTATACAAAACATGTCCGAATTCGAATTAAAGTCCAAATATCTTCGTAAAATCTTAATTAATTAAAAATTCAAACTCAATTATTGAATTTACATTTTTTCCGGATTCCCTTAGCTCATTTGAATTTCGTCTCACAACCTACAGAACCGCTGGTACTATCAAAACATACGGATAAAGAGGGACATTAACATAACAGCTTCCTATAGGCGATAGAACGTATCCTTATGATTTTTGATCTAAGATTATTTACATATTTTTGTTCCCATGAATTCCGAACGGTTTCCTAAGACGCATAAGATTATAGCTAAGACCTATAAGTGTATGTTTCGTTTTCAATTTAAATTTAACCAGTGGGTATCGTCGCATTTTTTAGCATTAGTGCGTGTGTGTGTTTGTCTTTAGCATCACATTCAATTTTCAATGGTTGAACGTCTTAAAAATAAATGTAGTCACCAAAGTGGTATGCTCCATAAAATGTTTGATTTATTATTATTTCTTCATGTACGAATGCCTTTGAAGTCAGCAAGATGTTTCAAAATGCTACAATGTGCGTTTTTTTGCTTAACGAAAGAAGGCTCCTCATTTAACTGGTTTTTGTGTATAATTTTCCAATTATAGTCTCCGTAGAAAGGTATATCGGTAATTTTTATATTGTAATGTGCCAAATACACAAACAACCGTTAAAAGCATAAACCTCGCTAAACAGAAAACGCCACGTTTTAAATTCATTAGCGAAACGACACCATCATCAAGCGGCAATAAAAGTCGAGTAAGCGCGTCAATAGTTTCCTGTTAATGCCCGTATGTATTCTTTTTTTAGAACCTGCATACGCGTTAATTTAAAGCGCGTTTCTCACTTTTTCCGAATAATTTTAAACTAACGATTTTAGCGCCAATTTCCTTAATTAATACCGTAATTATTGTATGTTGAGTACGTTAATTATGGAAACGCATCCAATGCTATTAATTATGACTTCCGTTTCACTTTGTCAACTGTGTACTATTTCGTTTTATGCAGTGTATTTTTTGGCGTGTTTCAAATTAAGCTGTATATCCTATTTAAGATAAATTTTTTAATTGATGCTGCGTTCATGTATTCCAGTTCTCAGATAAATAAATTCTACCAAATTACTACGTTTTGGTCATCATTCGGGTTATTTACTTTTTAAAACTCCTAAGTTTTTCCTACATTTTATGGTTAAAATTGCCTAAATAGAAGAATCAGAAAACACACAAAAAGTTTTTGCTTTTCTTGGATAAATTAAATTTGACTTTTTAAAATTAAGTTCTGGAAAATTTCTTTACATTTTCTGGTTATAATTGCACTAAACAAAAGTCTAAAAATTAGAAAACTCGGTGCACGTGTAGTCTACAATTTTGGAAAAAAAATTGAAAACTAAATAAATAAACCGTACTCCAGAATCACATAAACATTTCTTCTCATTTAGAGTAAAAAAATGTAACACACATTGTTTTACTTTCTTGGATACCTACAATAAATGGAGTCTGTTTCATTATAATCGCTGGAGT
>JALBCR010000952.1:272500-294758 GCA_030710515.1 Abscondita cerata
TATTTCTAATTTTTTCGAGAAAAATGTATTCTTCATAAAAGTTTTTGCTTGTTTCAAAACCGCGGAACCGGCTCTCTTCGTTCTAATTTTTCTTTCCATTCTAGAGAAAATGGAAAAAATAGGTTCATTTAGTTGAAAATTCAAAGTCCGAAAATTAGATCTCGTTTTCATGGCAACCGATAACAAGATTTTTGACTTTTATTTATTAAATGACAATGTTGTCAAAAGAACAACAAATTTACCTTATTCAGTGTTACGGCATAGGTGATAAAGCAATTCGTCAAGTTATTGAGGAGTTTAACCAAAAATTCCCGGATGTCTTCATATCAAAATGTGGTGCACAAAAATTAATCAAGAAATTTTTAACCACAGGCTTCATATTAGACATAAAAAACTAAGATAGTTCGGAATGAAGATGACGCTGCGGCCCTTATTGCGATGGATTCGGTTCGGAATAACCCAAAATTATCTTTACGACGAAGATCGCTTGAATTAGGGATGAGTAAAACCCATATCCATAGAACATTAAAGCAGTTGAAATTTCATCCCTTCAAACCGATTTTCAATCATGCTTTAGAGCCAGGAGATAGTCCAAGACGATTGGATTTCTGCTTGTGGATGGGCACTCAAATAATGGATAATCAATACTTTTATTGAAATATTGTATTTTCTGATGAAGCCACATTCTCTACCAATGGTACCTACTGTTGCATTGCAACATGTAAGGTACTGGAGCCGTCACAATATCCCCATTTCCGAATCGCTCGTAATAGGCAATATTTAGCGAAAGTAAACGTATGGTGTGCAATTTCTTACCATGGCATTATTGGACCATTTTTTTTTGGAAATTTGGTTAATCAGCACACCTATTTAAATTGCTGCAAAATGAACGGTTGGACGATTTACCTATTAACTATCGCGCGAGATGTTATTTCCAACAAGATGGTTGTCCTGCCCATTATGCGCGAATAGTGGTAGAATGGCTGACTCAGGAATTTTGGGAGAATTGGGTCGGTCGAAATGGTCCTGTTTTATGGCCACCGAGGAGCCCTGATTTGACTATGGCAGATTTTTATCTTTGGGGCCGCTTGAAACAAATAGTTTATGCAAACGATCTTCCTCCGGATGCAGAAAATTTAAAGGAGAGAATCAGAGATGCGGCGGCGTCTTTATCACTCGAAGAAATTCGAAGAAGTTATGATGAACTGCGTCGAAAACTTGAGCTCTGCGTTCAAAAAGGGGGTGAATGGATCGAATGAAATTGTTTTTGATTAAATTATCATTATTATTTCTTATTATTAGGTTGAATTGTTATTGTTATTGTTATTAAGAATTGTTTAAATGTTTTTGAATTTCTTGAACAGATTTTGTGCAAAATATTTTGAGATGTAAATAATACAGAAACTTTTGGTTCTTCTTGATAACTATAAAATATGAATAAATCAAAATCTGCCATAGTCAAATCAGGGCTCCTCGGTTGCCATAAAACAGGACCATTTTGACCGATTCCATTTTCCCCAAATTCCTGAGTCAGCCATTCTACCAGTATTCGCGCATAATGGGCAGGACAACCATCTTGTTGGAAATAACATCTCGCGCGATAGTTAATTGGTAAATCGTTCTATCTTTTATTTAAAAAATGTAAACGGCTCCAGTACCTTACATGATGAAGTACAACAGTACCATTGGTGGAAAATGTCATCAGAAAATACAATATTTCGATAAAAGTATTGATTATCCATTATTCGAATTACTTAAATTTGTTGTTTTATCGACAACATTGTCATTTAATAAATAAAAGTCAAAATCTTGTTACCGGTTGCCATAAAAACTAGAGTTCTAATTTTTCGGATTTTTAACTAAATGAACCTATTTTTCCATTTTCTCTAGAATGAAAAAAAAAAATAGAACAAAGAGAGCCGGTTCCGCGGTTTTGAAACAAGAAACTTTATTAAAAAAAATTTTTTTTTTCAAAAAATTAAAAAAAAAATTTTTTTTTTTTTCAAACCCTTCCGGGGAAAAAATTTTTTTTAAAAAAAAAAAAAAAATTTTTTTTTAAAAATTTTTGCCACCCCAAATTTTTTTAAAAAATATAATTTTTTAAAAAAATTTTTTTTATAAAAAAAAATTTTTTTTTTTAATTTTTTTTTTTTTTTTTTTTTTTTTTTTTTTTATCTTTTTTAAAATTTTAAATAAAAAAAATTTTTTTTTTTTTTTTTAAAAATATTGAAGGTTATGTATTTTCGTCAAGAACTTATCAAAAAAAATAAAAAAAAAAAAAAAAAAAAAAAAATTTAGGTATGAGATTATACATTGATACAGGTCCTTTGATATATAAAAAAAAAAAAAAAAAAAAAATGGTAATCGCAAAAATTTCGAAAGTACTAACATTTTAATCAATATTACTCAATATTGGATAACAGTTTTATTTATAAAATTTCATTATTTTATTATAGACCAATTATTTTTTTAATAAAATAATTTTAAAAATTTAAAATTTTAAATATAATTTTTTTTTTTTTTTTTATTTTTTTTTTTTTTTTATTTATTAAAAAAAAAAAAAAAAAAAATTTTTTTTTTTTTTTTTTTTTTTTTTTTAAAAATTTTTTTTTTTAAATATGTTTTCGTTGGAAAAAATAAAAAAAAAAAATTTTAAAGAAAAAATTGTTAAATTTATTAAAATAATTTTTTTTATTTTTTTGTTATAGATACTTGTTTGTAATTTAAATTTTACAATAGGCCTAGCTGAATTTTACAAAGAAGATGGGATCGAGTTATGCGATTTTTTTTCCAAACTAAAATTTTTCCACTTATTTTTTTTTTTTTCCTACTAAAAAAAATAATTATAAATAATAAAAAAATTTATTTTTTTTTGGTTGGGGGGGCCCCTCCCAAATAAAAAACAAAAAAAAAAAAAGCACCCATCCCATTATTTTTAAACCTGGGAAAAAAATATAAAATTATAGAGAAAAAAAATTGTTGAACATTTGATTGTCTATAACTTTTATTTGAACTATTTGAATTGCGGTACCTGAACCCGTCTTAAGGGAAATCTTATGGAAATGTCGTGACACTGTGTAAATACATTCTTAAAATTTTATTAAATGCCTCAAAATGTCTCATAAATGTGGTTAATGTAGTAATATTTTGTACATGAGGTATTGTTTGGTAAATGTAAATAACTTTATGATTGTGATCGCAATCTTTATTATTTACAGGAAAATAAATTTTCAACTTCATTACTTCGGGATAATTCTTGATTAAAATAAACATGGTTTTATTCTTAGGTAATTTTACAAAATACAGTGTTGAATTATGTCAAAGAAAATTATAATTTTATAATAAGAAATGTCCTTATTAATAATTCGAAGTTAAAGGTTACTGATTTGTAACTTCAATTTAAAGTGGTATGATAACATTGGTCATTATTCAAGTACTTGGAATCATATAAATAAATAAATATGAGACAAACGAATGTACAATTAAAAAATTAAAAAATTATCTTAGTTCTATGTAAAATTTAAGCATTTACAAATGTGCCGTCAATTATACAAGATCTTTGTTAATGATTTGTTTTGTTCAATTTATTTGTGGTGTAATTATTCTACATTCGTTTGTCCTCATATTTATTTATTTATATAGATTTTAAGTAATGACGATTAATGACAATTTGTCATCATTTTATTTCTCGACCACTTCACTGGAATGTTATCAACGTAAGTAACCTTGAACTTGTGTATTACCTATAAGGAATTTGTTATTATAAAATAGTATAATTTTCTTGTGATATAATTCAACCCACTGTATTTTGTATTCCATTAGCGCCTGAAGAAGGAAAACACCACCGTTTAAAAGTTTAATAAATGGAACGGTTCCGAAACGTCGCAAAGTAACTAGAAGTTGAAAGAGTTTTATTTTCCCTGTCTCCTATAGAAGGATTGCGATCTACAATCATCAAATTATCAGGAGAATTCCATTTTTTTATTTATTTGTAAATAATTTTGTATTATTTACTGTATTCTTTAGAAAACTTTCGCAAATATTCTTTATATTTATATTCTTTATGCAAAAATATGTATGAAATGACAGTTCTTTATTTTGATGGTCTGTTTTATACTAGAAAAAATTTGGTAATATTGAAAATATTTAAAGTAAAAGTAAAGACAACTGTTACATTAAATCACAGAAAATAATACCATAACCTCAATAAAATCGTAAAAGTGAGTTTAGTTAATATAAAATTACACGCATATTTTTTTTAAATATTATCAACTATGTTCTAGGTACTGAAAATATAGGGAAACATATCCTAAATTTTCGAAAACAATTTAGGTACCAAAACCCACACCTAAAGCTAAACTTAATTCCAATAAAATATTCTATCACTATTTTCAACATGATGGTGCCCCTACACATAACGCTCGTAATGTTTGTGAATTTATTCTCACAAATGTTGAAGACGAGAAGCCTACGTGATTGACCATGTTAAAAATGTCGTGCACATCCAATAATGATGAAAAATATCGTGGGTAACTGTGGGTACAATAAATCGTGATGTTTTTGGAAAAGTTTGTAAAGTTATTGGACGAAGAATACGCCTGTGTATTGGTATCCATTTATGATTTCCCAATCATTCAACAAAATATTTTTTTTTTGTCGTTTTACTAACACCTTTTATTTCTTGATTTTTCATTTATCTAAAAATAAAAACAATAATTTTTATTTCATTTACTTTTCGTTACGTATTTATTTGCTGGATTTGAAAAATCACTCTTGTTAACAACTTTTACTTTCTCGATTGCTATCTTTTATCTTTAGATGAAATGACCAAATTTCAAATTGTTCGAATGAAGGATATCGTAATAATTTATAAGTGATGAAACTGGGTATTTTTTATTTTCGATTGCATCTCGAAATTTGTTTCGTATTTTCGAATGTCAAATGCGGATACTATTATGGTCACCATACGTGAATTTATTAATTTTTCTAAAACGTATCCGTTTATGATGGATCGTCCTTTTTTTTAAAAGAAGCAAAACGTTTTTCCTCCACTTTAATTTTAATTTTAGGGACTCTTCGGGGTTGGGGGTTAGGTTAAACAACAAAATTCAATCCTTATAGTTAAACTGACCGACGTTTCACCCCTCAAGCGGGAGCTTTTTCAAGGCTTCGTTCAATAAAGGTTGATAGTCCAAAACATTTAACACCCATAAATAAATAGATGAACGTCACATTAATTAAAAACGACATAATATAAAAATAGTACATGCATCTGTATAAATATAATTTAGGTACTGTAAATTACACTACAAAACGAACAGAACGAACAATTGTATATTAATGGAAGTAAAATCAACGTCGGCCAGTATAACCTAAAAAAGATTGAATTTTGGTTTTCAACCTAACCTCCAACCCCGAAGTGTCCCTAAAAGTTCAAGATTTTTAAATTAGATTTTAAGTAATGGCCTTTACAGGGATCATTTCTGCATTCTTTTTCAATTTATATATTTATAATACATTTTCTTCTTTTTATCTATACAACTATGTAATAATAATACGACCATGTAATCAGAAAATGATGAGACATCATAGTTGGCATGCTTTCCACCATTACACAGTGTTTATAAACACACTGTACACGTTTGTTCTAATCATTTCGAAGACTTAGGTCACAATTCGAATGTTCCTAATCTGGGATGATGAGGTGTTACTTGAAATTGGGAATAAATAAAAGAACTCATTTTATTGCACCAGATAAAAAAAATGTTCAACCACGGAGCCATTTATTTTATCCATCTTAAAACAATTTATTGTATTTAGTAAATATAACGACAATACAGTGTAGATAACTAAAGGTCTTAATATCCAAATTTTTGTTCCATATCGAACAATGTTTTAAATTGTATATGTTCTATTCATTCGTCAAAGGCCGGGAATGATTTTGCGGAGTTATAAGTCTTGTGGTCTTGAGGTGATTAGTTTTGATAAATCAATCAATAATAATAAACTTTCTCTATTTTCCAAGATCGCTGTTGACCAACCACGGATGTGTGCAAATCTATTTTTTTTTTGAATAAAATGAGGAGCTTACAAAACAACACTTTTGGTTTTGTTGAAATAATTTTAAAATATCTCATACAGCAACACATTTTTGTTTGCTAATTGCTACCTAGAACTGATACTCATGTGACCAAATATATTTAACTTCCAAGAGAGGAATATTTTGTGTTTTTTAACTATTTTTAAAAAATATGTATTTATTACATCGTTTGAGTATATACTTATCTGGTCAGTTTTGAGAACACTCATATACCAATAAAAACCCGACTTATTTCTTTCATCAAAAGTAATTTTGTCATTACTATTTTTTTTATTTGAATATAATTTTTTCACAGAATAATAATTACCATTTACGAAACATCTTACAATACTTTGATGCTTTCCGTTTGATTAAAAACGATCACTAATATCATTAAAGCACAACTGTGAAGAAAAGTTACTTTTTTGTGTTTTAGCTAACAAAGAAACCAAATATTGACCAAAATAGATTTTTGGATTTTTTTAGCAAAAAATTAGTTAAACATTTATGAAATATTGCTGGCACCTTAGAAAAAAAATTGTTGACAAAATTAATTACATAAATAATTTGTAATTAACAATAGTTATGCCATAAGTAGCAAAGAAAGCCCTAAGCATGAATTAGCGAATAAAATATTAATTTCATTACAAACTCGATGAGTAAAGGTCATTTAGGTCGGGATCTTAGATACTTTTTTTCACTTTCTTGAGAAAAAGTTAATTTCTATGATTTTGTAAAAAGAATCTTACATTTTTTAAAAATAAAAGTTGTTTCAAATTTACACTTACACACGTTTTGTTGAAGCAGTTTTTTTATCCTGTACCTAATTAATTACCGAGATATCGGAATCTTTATTTAACAATAACTTTAATTATACAGAAAAAATGTATTTTCCAGATCGTATCAGTTGAGATGTAACATATCACTGATTTGTTTACGTAATAATTTTTATCTATCTTTTATCCTATAACCAGCACATTAATTAATAAATAATTGTGTGTGAAGGGTTACTTTAAATAAATCGTGCGTAAAAACATAAAATCGTGTGTAAAAGTACAATATAAATTACGGTAATTGAACTTTCAGTAAGTATTAAACGATTCTTGTTAACAACGATGCCAGGCAACCAAACAGCATGAACATTTGGAATAAAAAAATTAAAACCGCGAGCAAATTGTAAATATTAGTTCCGACGTAGAAAAATTGACGTACGTAGTGTGAAGAGCTTTTATGCTCTCCTTGCGATTAAACCACGAGCCGCAGGCGCAACTCGTGCATAAAAGTTTTACTTATATCATAAATAACAGATAATAAGGAAACTCGCACAGATGAAGCGTTAATTATAGAAATTTCAAATAAAAAAAAACTTATCTTAATATAGACTCACAAATATTGAATTTTTATGTATTCCCTTCAGCAGACTTCTACCGCCAACATTTTCTTCTCATTGCTTATTTAATTTTGATTTAATGACAGGTAAAATTATAAGATAAATAAACTGTTGAAAGTGAGGAATTAAGTGGTTTTTCCAATGTTTTTTTTATCTGAGAATACTAGGTACGCTAAATTTACATGTAATCTTTAAAAATCATAAAGATCTTTATTTATTTATTTTTAACCTTTTTAGTGCTAACGCAATGTTCAGTTTTGTATGAAAACTTTCATTTACTAACATAACGAAGTGGGATTAAAGGACAATATTTATTTTTTTAATATGAACATTAAAACATTAAATTAACAATGATGTTCTAATCATTTTAATCGAGTACTAGAATATAATGGACTTGTAGTTTTTAATTTTCGAAAGGCTTGATTTTTTTCAAAATAATTAATGTCAACACATCTGGCATTATTGCTGCATTCAGAATACTCTACTATTACTGGGCAAAAGTTAAGTGGACGAGTTGTGAAAATTAAGTGGAAGCGAATGCGGATTTTTTTACTTCCAGGTGTTGTTTTATAAACAATTTAACTCAAAATACTTAAATTACACATCCTTATTTACTGACTTACAAAATAACCAGTACAGATTAAAATTAAAATAATATTGTTTTTAAAAGTTCGCTGGGAAAACATTAATCAATTTTTAACATGTTTGAAAATAATAAGATAATAGTCAATTTCAAAAACATTAATGGTCTTAAAAACCTAGATGAGTAAAATCATTCCAATATTTTAGTTTGATCGCTCCCTTCTGTTACATAATCAAAGTTTATTGATTATTCTTAAAACTGTTTTTTTATTTGTATGACACGGAGGGTAAAAAATGATTCTGTTTCATTATGAAAACAAAAACGAACACATGTTTTTTTTTTATAATAATCTCAGTGAATTAAACTGCTCGAAACTTATTTAAATATTTTCCTTAAACAATTGAAAAATGGGTTTGATTTATAGGTGGATTAACTTTTGAATAACTGTATTTTTTTTCCAAAAATCATGGGAATTATGTAAAAGGTAAAAATGTTTGTGCAGTCTTTTTTGTGATTGTTCGTTGCGGGATGTTTAAATAAAGATAATTATATTTAAAAGGAATAAACATGTTCTGCAAATCGCAATGCAAACGCAATTTTTATGCTATTTCCATAATAAAACGAAGCCCTTAAAGAAAAAAAACATTAGGAAATTGAAACATTACTAGAAAATGTCAACGTAGGTAGTACGAATATTATTTGAGGAAATTAGTTTTATATCAAGGGTTTTGAAAAGAAGTGAATTTTCCACACAGTTTAACCTTTTAACTGAATTTCTCAATAAAATATGGAAGAGCAATTTAATTAATTAATTATTAGCAGTAGTTGAGTACACCGAAAAAATTTTTATGGCGGTATTGGGAGGGGGGGAATGACTCAGACTGGAAATACGAGCATTTCCACACATACTTCGCTATCAAGTCTTGCAGATAAAAAGAGTTAATTAATGTTGCATTTTAATGCTGCTATGCATTTTGTAAGTGCAAACTATCGTGCAGAAACCCCATAAATAAATTCATAAAGCAGTAAAAAAAAATTTACAAATAGAAATGAAGGTTTTTTTGGTATTGACTATGGGGGCTCGCGTGACAACTAAGTTGTCATGGACCGCGTATATATGCTCTAGAGTTTTACATATTTTATTGCATCGTAACAGCAACAAGGGAATAATGTTTCCAATGTCGTATGTTTGGAAGTCGCCATAATTGCTGATACGTATGATTTATGTTTGTTAAAATTGGTAAACAGTCGTAAACGTTTCCTATTAATTAATGCAGAGCAAATTATTAACGACTAGTATTTAAAAATGTTATTGAACCGTCGTCGATATCAACTAAACATACAACGTTCCAACACGATAATGTAAATATTTTTGTGTGTGGTATGTTTTAAAATGGTAATTACGCGTCAACCCTTAACGTTTGACCATTACTCACGTTGCAAAATGAAACCAAAAGTTCTATGAATAATTAAGTTTTTTTTTTCTAAAAGCTCACATTTTATCTTCAACCACTATTTTATTGTAATATTGGTCTAATGAAAGGGTTCGTGCAGAGCGACACAGACTAATATATTGCACTATTTATCTTTACTATTCATCGGCTATACTTGGAAAATTTATACTTTTACCAATCATTTTATCTTGCATTTAGGTGGGCACACCGATTTACATGTAAATCTAATTCTAGCCTATATTTTGCATTTCTTTTACTTCACAATTTATCGACGACATCTCCGATAAGAGAACGTTGCTATTGCACACAAAATATTTTTTAATAAGTAACAGTTGCAAAAGCGAGCAAAAAAGTTATTTGAATGAATTAGCCATTAGTATTAGATTTATACGTTGTAAAACTATCAACAATACACGCAACAATTAAATTAAATTTTTTTAGAGCTCATATCAATCTGTGACACAAATTTGCGAAACAGGAAATATTATTTAGACGAAAAATTTAATAAGATAAGCGGACTAATTTTCCATCGAAATGAATCGAATCAATTTTAATTAGCCCCGGATCCATATAAAAAGCACACACACACACACAAACCAGAAATTAATTAAATACCAAATAAATGTCTATTAAGAATTTTTCAACTTGTCCCGAGTAATAATTAGACAACATGCAGTTTCACAATTTTTGCGGATCCGAAAACATTTTAATTAACACCGTTACTGTTAATTTATTTATTCGAATTTTTTTGTTTAATGACGAAAAAAATTTCTCTTGGTAGCGAATTTGACTCATTTGGAAATTCTGATTACGAAAAAATTTCGTTAGCAGAGTAACGCATTTCTAAGAACACGAAGGTGCGGTAATAACTGTAAGTGCTTTTAAAGAATTGTTGTATTTTGACGATTACTTAATTCTACGACTTGACAGGACAATAGCTAAGAATGACGCTAATTAAATATAATTTTATTTATTACAACTCGACAGACTTAATAATAGCGAGGATAATTATTTCTCAGAAAAACCATTCTCTATTTGTAGGTACTGTATGAAATTTTTGGCCCAATTAGTACTAAATAATTTTTCAAATATAAATAGCAACCGATATAATATTGGGTGTCGATGACCTGAATATAACAACGATAAGACAAAACAAAAAATTGAACCCGAGAAAATTGTTTGAGAAAAAAAACAGCTGTTGTAGTGTAAATAGTCGTAGTTTATTATGATAAGGGGAGACATACGTACTGGTCTAAAGATTAATATTAATCTTATCAAAAATATTAGTATTTACTTTGCTTCCTTTACTCTTATTTTTTTTTGGCTTCAGTGGGTCACTGAAACCAGCAACGTACACTTTATTTAATTTAAAGAAAAGCGATAAACAGTATAAAAAATAATGACATACTCCATACATTTAGCTCACAGGCAATAAAATTTCCATGCATAAAATTAAGCACTTACTAAAAAAGATCCGACGTTATAAATCTTATCATTAATGCATGATTAATTTTATTGCCTTTGAATCTACAGTTACTAAAAATTTAATAGATACTTTCGAGCATCTTACATGTCCATCCACATTTTTTTCGGTTGTTGCCGATGAATTGTGGCCGATCCAAGAGTCACGGTATGAAGTTCCTACCGTATAAAGTCACGTAGGAACTCTATACCTCGCTAGTGGTCTACCAGTTTACAAAAAAAGTCTTCCCAAAAAGATAATCACAGAGTAAAAGCGCGCGTCCATCTACTTTTTTTCCTCCTGGCAATCATTTCGTCCAAAACATCCGAAGTCGACGAACCTTCGAAACAGGTGTTTCTTCCACAATAAAAATAAAATCATTTAACACCTATATTATCACAAAAAAAAATGAACGCATTTATTATAACACTAAATTACACAAAAATTATTTATATAACCGAAATTTATGGATTATGGGCTTTTCCAATTACGTATTGGCTTTGTTCCAAACGGGCGCACAAGTCGTCATAATTTATGTACCTACTATTTTTTTTTGTTCTTCCGCACCAGTAACGAATTTTGTTGTGGCAGAAGAAGAAAACGGTAAGTGAAGGGTGGTTTTGTTATTAATCACAAAGCGCGCGTTAATTGCGTAAAAATGCCGCAAGCACATGAGCTTCTTGAATTAAACAAGTTTTGAGCAAGTCACGAGATCAAATAAATTTTATTAAAGGGAGAAGCAAACTAAGCTTCATTGTCTGAAATAACAGAACGAGAGGTTTTATGTCCTACATAACTACAGTGAGGGGAAAAACTAATTCTGCCAATTCATCCTTTAAATCCTGGCCCTTATTTAATCTGATGGTTGTTTTAAAAATGGCGTCGGACGAGTAAAAACGTTTACACAACGTGAATAAATAACTCTTTTCTAAAAAAAGCATCGTGCGAGTATGAGAACCATGTGTGCGCTCTGTATTTCTAGATAAAAAAGAACAACTTGAAGATAACGTACCATAACAAACTGTACATTATGAAGTGATGAGATCACTGAAGTGATATTCAAGTGCAAACACGTTGTTTTTGGAATATTGAATACACACCTTAAAATTCTTACGTAATTTATGCATATTTCTTTTTAATAAGTGAACAACTTTTTTTCTGGCCGCCCGTTCTCGTCCGGCGACTAATTCGCGGACGAAAGTTTGGTTCCCTTAAAATAATTAGGTTTCCCGCCAAACGTGGTTACGATTGTTACATCCTGAATTAGTCAGAACGCGTGGTGGCAGCCATGATGGATGAATGACGTCACCTCGCGAGTCGCTAACCCGCGACTAGGGGAGATATGTTGTCAATTAGCTAACCTTGGCCCTTGATCCACAATTCCTCCCCCTCCGCGTTTCGGTCGCCCCGCAACAGCTTCCCTTTTCGAACATTTGGTTGGGTGCTAAATGTTTTGAGATTTTATCTCCGCTCACATGTGCAATCGAAATCCCTCGATTAAATATTCAAAAATTAGAATTTCGAAACGGGCGAGATTAGTTCTTTCAAATAACACTATAATTGACGCCATTACACCTTTAGGTTATAAACCATACTTTTGCACATGCTTAATTGGTACCGCTACCTGATTATCACTAATTGGTGTGTGTGTGTTCCCTGTACGCGTTTAATTAGACCGACGAAAGACTAGAATTTGTCGAAAAGCACCAATTATACCGCAACCATCTAATAATCGCCAAATTATCGATGCGCCTGCAGATGGGAAGAACAATTTTACGTAATTTATTTTTTTATTGAATGTAGGATTCCTTCAATTCGAACCAATTACTCTCTTACATCACCAAAATTTCTTCATTTAAATGTGACACTAAAGACGACACTATCAAGACACATTCGAAGTTAGAAAGTTTTTTTTTTTTATTATTTTAAGAAGTTTTTAAACGAAACGATTGGGTGTGTTTCTTAAAGCAACATACTAGTAATAGTAAAAACGTGTTTTATTACTTTTCATTCGTTAAAATTACCACGTTTGTTTAACTAAGAATTTTTTAAATAAAACCGGCACCTGTCGCTAATTAAACTTTTCTAAATATTTTTTGAACCTTGGAAGATTTTTTCTTTGAAGAATCTCAGTGGGAAAGTTATTTAGGTAACATCTGCTCAGACCACAAAAATGTAATAACCTAGGGTCTTCTAACCCTTTTTGGTATGCAAACCGTATACATAAATCCCAGTGCATTCCTTGAAATTTATACGATTGGCGCAAACATTTTTCAAATTAAGCTATTAAGCGCGCTTGTGTGTGTGTGAGTTTCCTGCCTTCCCACACTGAAAAAAAAAGCCAAAAAAACTTTTTCTAATAAGTTGATTAACTTACTGGTTTTGTCGCGAGAAATTCGAAGAGAAAGCACCTGTCTCCGCAAAATAATTGGAGACGATATAGAAAAAGCATAAATGGTTGTTGGGTAGTCAACAGGTAAAATAAACCTATCATTATCTTAGAATGGAATTAGATGTTGGCCTTTTTAAGTCGTTGCAATTCTTTGCTCGGAGACTACTGATTTGGACAAAATAGGCTATCGGTGCCGTATTCGGAATTATTACGTGGACAATAAGAAAAGTGTGTGATTAATAGCGTTATTTAGTATCGATTAGGACTGATCTCGGTTCGAAGGCATTAAAAAAATACTACTAAGTGCAATTAGTGCGATGACGACCGAGCTTCAATATCATATCTAATTGGTTATTGAGTGCTGTGCAAGCGATAATTCAAACGTCGTTAAACTAATTATATCGCATTTGTGATGGAACAAACTTTCCTACGTATATCATATCGTTTCAATTAATTATAATTACAAAATTATAATGCGGTTGCTAAGACCGGTGAAATGCTTCCAGATAGAAGCTGGTCATTCGATGTGCGAAGGAAGATCACGATAACCTATGACCGGTCATAAAGTCAACTTTAGATGCAAAGTTGCTTAAAATTTGGGTAGGTGCCAATATCATTTTCTCACGATGGTTACATACAAAAAAAAACATAAATCAAATGATTATTTAAATTTGCATGTTCTTCTTTAACACTTGCATAAACATAAAGGATTATTCGAGTGTGTTTTTATCGCAGGTAGGGAACGGATTTTTGTTTGCACCCTTGCTACGCTAAATCATGATGAGACGATTTATTTATAACCCTTTCTTGGTTCTCAGCTAGCATCTGTCTTGCGAGTGCATACAAAAAAACTTAATACGTTTTTCTACTAGAACGGGGAAAATTTCCTAAGCTATGGCTATCATCAATGACTGTTTGTGTATTGCGTCATCATTGCGATATCGGTTATTTTTAGATAATTAAAATTTGTTCTCTTACCAGTTTCTTGCGACTGGACGAATACTGAAGAGAGTTTATGCACCATCAGTTATATAAAATAAGAGCCGACTAACAAAAGCGTAGTGAAGAGTATATACATATATAAAGTTAATCTATAGTCGGGATGATGTGGCGTCTGTTGAAAGACCGGATGCCGTTTTCCGCCGCACCCGTTAGGCGTATACCTTCAAAATCATTCTACGTAATAATCCATAGATCCGTCACTCTATAGCATGTCAGCCCCAGTTTCTTTAACAAGGGAGCCACGCGACTCTTCTTTAATTCATTCCACAGGTACTTCATTCTTATATTGTGTTCGGCAGACAGGTCCCAATATCTTTCAACAATAGAAAAATTTCCGTCGGACTCACCGTCACAAATGCGACCGCGGCGCGCGTGCTGGACTTTTGTTGGCTACCTGAATTTGCGAACGCACACTTTTAATCACCAACTAAATACTCACAAGTTCGGTTACTATTATTCACTTAAAAAACTTTTAGTTAATCACGCGGTTATTTAGAAAAAAAAATTTAAAGACACTCCAAAATTTAGAGGCTTGTTTAACGTTGAAGTATTCAACGGTTGTTCTGAAAGCTTCGTTGTTGAAGACTTGTAAAGCACTGACACACATCTACTTCTATTGAGTCTAGCTCTGAATCCGCGGAGCCGCGTCCACCGCCGAGCTTGCGTGGCTGATCTTGAAGAAAGTAGTGGGGACTAAGACATCGCCGGAGGGGTCGGCATCACTAAAGAAATAGTAAAGAAAATTAAAAAAAATGCAAGAGAATTTTGGGTTGCGCTCACTCAACCTCACGCATCGTTCACAATTTTACACACACACGCATAAAATTCCATAAAAAAAAATTACCTTTTGATAAGAAAAATTCCAGACAGGTGCTTGCCTGAGAATGTAACTTATTAAAGATGCACTTGTTCGTTAGTTAATGGAACACAACTCGAAGTCTACGTAGAACTAAAGCTAGAAGCGAACATCACAAGTGCATGTCCCTACCATCGCGACGCCGACGACTTCCGGCATGCGCAAAACCGCTCCGCCCCGACGCACTCCACAACCATAATGCGCTACTTATTTTTTGAACTCCGCCTAGCTAGAAGACCCTGAAAAAATTAGCAATTCTTTTATAACCCCGCCTATATTATACAGCGAGGGGAAATTCGTAGTGGGGATTTTTTTTAAAAATCCGCTCCCGCCAATATTCGTCGAAAACGAACATGAAACGCCATCGTGCGGGAAGTAGCCCAACACTTTCTTTGTTCCGTACTTCGAACTGTAACTCCGCGGCTAGAAGGACCAAATCGTTCTAGTGAGGTGGCGTCCTCTGGATTTCTCAACTTTTTAGCAACAAGTTGACGTCGACAGGATTCTGGAAGTAAAAGAATATTTATTACAGGCGCGCAATTAATTAACGTACACGTCGAAATTTCCGAACTGAAGCAACAGGTTAATTTAAAATCGCGGAGTAATTAAACGAAAAACAAGTTTGGTATTTATTTTCATTACTGAGATGCAAGAACAAGAATCGAATACTAACTATCACAGGGTGATTAGTGAACTAGTGATTACTACGTACAAATTTCCCACAACAAATTGCTCTTCGCGATAGTAGACGTGTCAATTTATAGTGGATTATTCGTTACGTTCAATGTAGTTTCTCCCGTTATCCTCAACAATATCCGTGAATGGAGAAAGACGCCGCGTGATGGGGGTAAATTTGAGAAACGGTTTGTGCATGCAAATTTGGTGTTAGCTCAGTCAGAGGCAAGCTAATCCCAGCTTTAGCTGTCGTTTCTACACAGGTTGTCTGATTTATCAACTCCCTGACAGTTTTCACGTTAATTAGACCATATTGCTTTGAATAACATGTAAATAGAACCTTGGTTTCTCCCCAAATTAGATTGGCATTAACTCGCTGTTCCATTAACTTCCTTAAACTTAATTCGTTTTATACAGATTTTGAATGTTTACAGCAAAATAAAGGCAATTAGGTGCATCGTAAAACGCTCCCTAAATATAATTACCCCCTTTACGACGTTTGCTATTTCGCTTTACAAAACGCAAAGTGCCTCGTTCAAAATAATAATCGCGCCCGTGTTTATTTTCGTACATTTATAATTTTTCCGACTGTTGCGTGCGCTAAATGCACAATTCCAAATTAACTTACTTCGGTGGTCGTTTATGAAAACTAATGCGTAATAATTTTCAAAAAAATAACGTTGCGAATTGATTACATTTTTACTACATTGAAAAAGTATAATTTAAATGGTTTAAATTAAATTTAAATTGGGAAAAATAAAAATGCGTTTTAGAAAAAATCGTTCAAACAAAGTTATAGACAATAGAATTTCAAATAACTTTTCTCCTAAACTTATATCTCAGTAATTACTTATAGGATTAAAAACAGTTTAAACAAAAGTTGTGTATAATCAAATTACAAACAACTTTTATTTGAAACAAAAATGTAGTAGTATTTTAAAAATTCGAAAACCTGTGTAAGTTAAAGGCCCTTTTGGCTGTATGAATTATGCCGAAAAGTTAATCAAATTTGCAGAATTATTAATAAGATCCACAGACAAAGTTTCATAAAAATCGGACAGATGGTTTTCTTGATATCTTGTTTATATACGGACGGACGGGCGGTCATCGGACATAACATTTTTTTGGTTCATCATAACGTACTAACTAATAATTTGCAAAAAAAGTGAAAAATTGGGTTTGGAAACCGTCGCATAACTAACTCCTCATCTTTTTTATGAGATGTGGAGTAAAAAATTGTTTTTGCGTCAAATGCGCGCAAAGCCGACGAAGGCGCGTCAACAAAATTGTTTTTCAACACATTTCAACCCAAATCTTTATTTCTTTATTTAAGCCGGATTTTTGGTCATGTTGAATGGATACATCGCAATCTGGAGCATACGTAAGCTGCATTTCTTAATCATACATAGGTTATTTATACAAAATCTTATCGAAGAAGTGATCAGACCTCATTATAAGGTAACAGATTTTGAGCTGTTCGTTACTCGTTGAAGAACCTTCGTATAGTAAGTGACAAGTTGTAGATTCTCACTGTTGTGCTTTAAAGAAATTGTTTTGAATTTTAAAGTTCTCTCATTTTAGTAAATAGTTATCATTTCAAAATTACAACAAAAAAATTTTTGAAAAATTATTCTTTAACATTAGGTGACTGTGCTCTAGTTCGGCCTAGCCCAGTGGTCTTCCTGTGTGACATAAATGGTGACAAGTCAATTGGACGTGATCAATAGAACGCGCGGCAATTGGACGCAGGATAATCGGACGGGGGCAACAATTGGAACCACGAAAATTGGACGAGGCGACAAATGAACGCCCTACATTTAGACGTTTATATAATTATGATGAGAAACTATTGTAAACGGTGCTGGTTGGTAGAAGTGATCGTAAGTGAACGCTGTTGGTTGGTAGGTTACAGTTATTACAATTTTTTTCTTAAAAAAAATTATGTTTTCATGTGATTTATAATAAATGGTGTTGGTTGGTAGGTGTGATCGAGGTTGAACGGTGTTGGTAGGTAAATTACTACAATTTTCTTTTTTAAAAAAATTACGCTGCAGTAAAAAATATTTAGCAAATTAATCGCGTGAAACAGTGGTAAGATAGGAACCTATTGTTGCGATTGTACTATTGTCTGTATCGTTCAATTGTCACACGTCTAATTGTTGCACGCGTTCAATTGTCACACGTCCAATTGTTGCACAATCGACATAAATATGCCTAAATTAAGTAAATCTTTTTTTAATGCAGACAAATTTCACGTGTCCAATACAAAAATTGTACACCTAACCTCTATGGTGTTCTACTTCACCCATATTTGTTAGTGCTTGATCTACGGTAACCGGTAAGTTTTTTAAATTTTTTACATAAGGAAGGGAGTGTAAGAGCATAATCAGAACAAAAGGGATTACTAAGGAGTGCATATAGTTTTACTAAGTAGTAATTTTCAATTTCATACGCATTTTAACCTCAAAAACTGGCATCAAATGGGAGGCTGACTACTAGAAAAATTTTCTACCACTCTATTGATAACCAGCCTCTGCCACTCTAATACCCCTACTTAAGCTGGTTAGATCTTCCTGTACACAATTGATCCACGACTTCCTTGGAGGTCCTCTGCAGTTTGTACCCAAAAGATCTTCCTTCAAGACCTTCTTAGGCATTTTGGGTTCTGACATTCGTCCAATATTACCAAGCTATCTCAGACGTCGTTGTCTTATTATATTTACAATAGTAGGCTGCCTGAACACGTCCTCGAGTTCCAGATTTGTTCAGCGTCTCCTTGTTTAATCTCTCCAAATATTCGTCTAAATATCTTTTGCTCTCAGATAAGGAGTTTTGAGTATCTAGTTTTCTCAAGGTCCACGTTTCACTTTCAACTGTGTATTAAAAATACGCACTTTTAATTTTCTCGTCACATTTTTCGCTGTTAAAAGTTAGTTCATACAAGGTGCAGATATTATCCCTGCCGTTATTCTTCTGTCAATTTCTCCAGTGTTATTGTTATCATTATTCACTTCTACTCCTAAGTATGTTACCGAGCTTCTTCTTGCAAAATTATAAGTATTACTACCCTGCGTACTTCTAACTCTTAGACTCTCCTTATTAAGATTCTTAACTCTGTCTATAGTTAGGTATTGAGACTTTTCTACATTAATTTCCAATCCGCACTTACTGGCTGCATCTTCTAACTTATTATACAGGTTTAAGGCCTTCTTCGTTCTTGACATCAATGAAACATCATCTGCATATGCCAAAAGAGCGTTTGCATATGCTGGCATTTCAGGTCAGTCCACATTCTCGGATTATGTACTCCAGCACAATATTAAATGAATTAGGAGCTAAGGATCACCTTGTCGAAGGCTCGTAGAGATATTAAAAGTGCTCGATAGTTTTCCCTGGATCTTCACTTGGCCACCAGAATCAGCTAAAGTTATCTTAACCAGTTGAATTAATTTATCAGGAAAGTTCAATTCCTGCTTGATTAAAGTCAATCAGCAGGCTGTGAACGATACTGTTTTTTCTTTCTGCATTTTTCTTGTATACATGTTTTACTACGCCACATTAAAAATCGAAAAGGGACGATAGTTAGCACATACTAGTCTGTCACCCTTTTATGTGAATATGTGATATGACTGCTTCACCCCATTCTTGGGGCAATTTTTCTTCTTTTTAGATTTGCTTTACCAGTTTATATATAGCCTTACCCAGTTGATCACCACCATTTCTAACAAGCACCACCTGATTTAATTTTTTCATTAATTGGTTCGTTACAACCTTCATTCTCTTAAGTAGGCGTTAGCATTCCCTTTTCCATTCATTATGTCATGATAATATTCCATCCATCTTTGTAAAACTTTTACTTCACCGTTTATTATATTTCCCTTTTCACCTTTACACGTTCAGGAGTTTGGCTTAAAACCCTCGAAAACTGCTGCTACTTTTTTATAAAACAGTCATAGTTCCTTGTTGTTGAATCTCATCTCTAAATCTCAATCAGTTATATTCAAGCTTTATCTTTCTGAGTAACTTGTTTGTGTTTTTCCTTATTTCTTTATAGTAATGCCTGCTTTCTTGTATGTTTAACCTATGTTCTTTACGTCTTTGTAGCATCTCCTTACATACTTCGCCAAACCATTTGTTCTTGCTAGTTTTCATTGACTGTGATTGTGAGAGGCTTAAAATATCTACTTTTTTAATTTTCCAGTAGTCAGTCTTCTCGCCGAGTACAAGTTGTGGAATGTTTCTTTCTTTTGCAGAATGCTAAGTAAATTATGATGAAAGATTTTTTATCAATATTCCGAAGATTCCAAAAATGTGGCTTATGTGCTATTCGCGGGGGGGTTTTCTATAAGTGAGTAGGAGGTTCTCAGTACCACTTGCAACTTTACAAGAGCGAATTCACGATAGAATTATTGAAGGACATCGCAAAATGGGCCCACCTACTGTCCTCTCAGAGGATGAAGAAGAACAAACTGGACAATGGCTGTCACATCTATCTAAATGTGGATTTCCTCAAAAGAAGAATGATTTATTAGACGCTATTAAAACTATTATCATGAAAAACCGAATCAGTTAGAAACTCTGCAGGGAAGTGAAGGCCAAGAAATTACTACCTATTCATGAGTTGGAAATAACAGAGATGGTCTCATTAAATTTACAGCATTTACAGTTTAGAAGAAAAGAGAATAATACATTGCCAGATATCATTAATGAAATCCAATACATGAGAAAGACTCGCTAACCAGAGATATCTACACAAAACTATGAAGTGACCCAAAAGCTACTTCGTGAGGACGAAAACATCAACCAAGTTATAATGAATAATGTGTTGAGGCAATAATAATGGAGGAAAACATCCTGAATATGAATGCAGCCGAAGAGGAAAATATCTATGCGAATGGTTTGGAACCGTAACCAATACCAAACTAAACCTCAAGATATAGAAATTGCTTGTATACATACCACAACTGGTGTTAATAGTGCAGAATTTCTTACAGGATTGAAGACCAAACAAATATCTACCCTGCAATAGATGCTAGTAAAAAAAATTAATGCATTACAGGATATTCACGTTCCGCGGGAAGAAAATTGGCAGAATAAATTTGCAGCTCACTTGTTTTGGCTTAACCCCATTAGTAAGGCAAGTAAAGTGAGAAAAGGCGAGACAGAACTACAACCTTCAGCAATATCGTCGGAAGAATTCAGACAATTTTTAAAAAGGGAGTCCGGTGACAAGGAGAAATTAAAAGGAGACAAGATGAAAATAAAAGAAGAGAGAC
Organism: Abscondita cerata; assembly: GCA_030710515.1. NCBI lineage: Eukaryota > Metazoa > Arthropoda > Insecta > Coleoptera > Lampyridae > Abscondita > Abscondita cerata. The sequence goes on from JALBCR010000952.1 coordinate 293,670, forward strand.
TCAAAAAGGTTGTACAAAAAAGAAAGTGAAAGGGAAAAGAGCTATAAACTCAGATTGTGACAAGAAGGCTGACGCTGACCTCAGGAGAAACTAAAATATGTGGGTGATGTGACTGGGAGCAGAACCCTGAAGAAGATAAGGAAAAAAATACTTGTTGTGAAAGGTGTTCATAGGTACCATTTATGTTGTACAAATATTCATGATTTTAATTATAGTGAAGTTAAATATACAACATTTATAATAAGTAAAATGTGTGTCTTGCGACATCTCGTGTAAACATTGACACGTGTGAATAGTATAAACTAAGAAAAATACCAACAGTTAACTGTAACGACATGTGTGTGTTAAAGTGCAAAGCGCTAACTAAGCGATAGCTTTAATGCTTGAAACACACGTTGTCGATAAAGCCAAGTATAACTTGTACAGAAGCACACACGCAACGAAAGAACACCTGATGCAGCATTTCGCTCTTATTTATAATTTATAATGTAACATAATCTTTATTTAATGGTGAAATAAAATGGGATTTTAGAATATCGAGTTGTTGTTGTTGTTAAACTATTTACTAATTACCTATTGGTATTATTGATAATAAATAAAAACTACAACTCAGGTTGTAGTAAATGATTGATTTGCGTTTATTTGTTAAAAAGTTTTTGAAAGCCGGTAATTTTTTTCCGATTTTGGAAAACGATTTGTATAATTCACTATTCAATTTTTAGGAGCAATTCAACAATGATCTGATAGTCAAAACTAAACAATATCTATCCATGTGTTCACCCAAAAGTCCTTAGATATCAATTACCAATTTAAGTCAGCGCCGGGATACAACAATTATCTTTTTTTTATTGTTATTTTAGATGACGTGTAATTTAGTAGACTGTAAAGGAAAAAACAAAAAATTAGGTTTTAGATCAGTTTTCGATAGCTTTTAATAAATTTTAGAAAATATTCTGTTAAATTCAATGTTCTTTAGTACCCACCGGCAAATCCTATTCCAGTTAGATCAACAATTTAACTAACTAATAATTTAATTTATTTATACAGTGTTTAAAAAAAATAATAATGGATAGACGGAACAAATATGTA